>JJOG01005972.1:0-21589 GCA_000715275.1 Gyrodactylus salaris
GATTCTAATCTTCTTACAGGCACACAATCAGAGAATGGTGACTGATTTTTTTAGAGATATTTTTTCAAAATTCTTATTCATTGTGTTTTGAGTCATAAATACCCGAAATCCATATTTTGCCTCTCATTTTTACAGGTATTTATTAAGTCATGTAAGATAATCTACAGATTAGGTTTGAGAATTAATAAACGAAATCCGTATCGAAAAAAAGTTGCAACGAAGTGCCAGAGGTAAAACCTAGCTATAAAATGAAGCAAGAAGTCCCAAATTATGATTCCTAATCATAGTCATTGGTGGACAATAAGGGGCATCAGACATATATTGACATAGCGGGAATGGTGTTTTTAATTCTCTCTAATAATCATGAAAATTATTAAAAATAATTGCGTTCAATCTAATTCCATTGTAGTCCTTTTGCCCTTGTGGGCCACGAGTTGTGGATTTTTTACAAATTTTATAGATATCCTTTGAAAAATAAATATCTCTCTGGGCTAAATTTTACATTCAGTACGTCGTCTCAAGACGAGTAGTATCCTTAATTCATAATACATTTATTAATCAAATATATGTAAAATTTAATTCTGAAAACGACTCACTTAACAGTTTTCACATAAATCCTTTGGTTACTTAGAAATAAATCTAATTTTACTGAAATGTTGAATTTAAAATCTTTTAAAGTTGTCAGGGAGGGATGGTGTAGTGAATTCTTCCCCAAGTCCAATAAATATGATATCTCATATGGCGTGGGTTCGATTCCGGTCTCCTCCCTCCTTGAAACAAATTTACTTTGTAAATAGTTTCAAAACATTCCTCCCCCATTATAACCCCACATGTGAACTCGAAGAGAGTTAGACTCGGCTATGAAACTCAATTCCAAGAAAAAAATGTGTTTGAATTCAAGATTTCAGTAAAATTAGATTTATTTCTAACCAAATGATTTATGTGAAAACTGTTAAGTGAGTCGTTTTCAGAATGAAATTTTACATATATTTAAATATATTATTAATTAAGGATACTACTCGTTTTGAGGCGACGTACTGAATGTAAAATTTAGCCTCTCTCTCTGTTAGAAAATCGAAAATTAAAAAAAACTATCACAGAACAACAAAGGTTTTCAACAAATTCCTGTATTGAGAATTTCCTCGATGATGCAAAAAATTTCCGTCCTATAGAATTGAAACTAATATTTAGTCGAGTGACGAAAAATGTCCCAAGAAATTTATTCATCAAAGAATGATTAAAGGATCCACTTGACTAATTTCGTTAACCTACTCGTATATTCTCATTTGACTATTCTTGTTAATTTTCTGCCTGCATGATTGGAATTTATTCTGCAGAATATGCTAAGCTAAGTATCTCTGTTAGTTCTAGGCCAATCTATGCAACTTATTTTTATTCAGACTATTCTCATTTTGAATAGTGGCGGCTCTAATGATGAGCAATGCTTGGGATTACACAAGCTAAATATTTCAAATCTCTTAGAATCTATTGGACAACTTTACAAACTCCGATGTCCTTTGCACCACCTGTAGGATTGCAATATTTATACATTTGATCACAGTATATCCATTGGTTCTCAATATACTTCAGAGACAGATATTTCTCTACTTTATGAATGAATCGAATCCGAGGTATGTCAATTCGTGAACAAAAATTTATTCAAATCCTCTCACAGCGAGAGGTTATACATTTTATCAAATTTTCTGGACGAAGATAAAAGGATATGATCCTCGTACACGACAGAAAGTTACCCAAAATATTCCTCTCAAAAGTGAGATGGGTTAGAAATTTCATGTAGCTTATCGTCTCTATGCTGTTAGAGACTGTACTCTGTGAATAAGAGCTACTAGTTTTCATTCCGAACAACTCGTCTTTAAAAATCAAATTAAGTTCGCAAATATTATATAGGAGTAAATACACACAGGATAGGCCAGTGAAAATCAGCTTCAGCACAGAAAACTTATCATGAGTAGAGCAACCAATGGACTAAAATCTACTATTTATTGCATAAGTTGTTTCTAGTCTCTTTTTTAAACTTTCATCCTTCCAAACAAACATTTCTATCAACAGATTTTTCATATGAGCCCTGAATAAGCCCTTGAAATATATAGTAACTTTAAGAAAATTTATATTTGAATATCACTGCTTTCGTTAAGACCCTTTGATGCTAACAGTTTCTATGAAACTTCTGATTGGCTCACAAAGCTTACCACTAGCCATATACAATTTGTAAAAACCATAGTAGAGATGAAAAGTTCCTATTTTACAATCACGAAGAATGGTCTCGAGAAGATTTGTAAAATGAACGATGAAAATCTTAGGCCGGAAGAATATTCTGTTCTTCAAAGAAGCCAGTCCACATTTACTGCAATTGAGAGAGACTTTTCTAAAGTTTATTGTTTTTGAAAAGTAGAAATCCTAGAATGTGATTTCTCGTGAGGCGTGGGTTCGATTCCGATAGCCTCCCTCTTCGAGACTATTTTACTTTGTAAACAGTTTCAAAACCTCCTTCTCCATTATAACCCCTCATGTGAACCCGAGGAGAGTTAGACTCGGCCATGTCACAATATTATTTTTGGAATTTCTTCTCTACACACTGTGTAGTACACAGGACCTGATTTACTTACTTTGAAAAATTTAAATTTAAAGCCTATTTAACAATTTAAATCTTTTTGCCGACAATTCAAATGATCTCTTTCATAATTTTTCCCTAAAAAAGTCAGAAGTGTTAAATTCTGTCTGTTTATATGGTACTTGAAAAAGTGGTAACGATCATCTTTTCATTAGTAATACGCTGAGATTCAGCTTCAATCTCTTTGTAACAACATTCGCCTGCATATTTGCAGTATTCTACCCGCAAATAGGATCGATAATCAGCTTCGTCGGAGCCCTTTGTGGATTCGTCTACTCAATCACGATACCGTGCATCTGCATGGCTCTGTACAATAGAGAGGTGCAGAGCCTTCCTTCAGATGACTCACTCATTGAACATGACCAAGTTGACGAAGACAACATTCAAATTGTCCACTCAGACAAACCAAAGCCCAGTCATCCAGTCATGTACTATGCGTTATTCGCTTTCAATGTACTCCTTCCAATAATTGGACTTTTGAATTTTGTCGTTCAATTCATTCCTGTCCCGATTGATCATTGATTCACTCTGTTTTACATCATGATAGTTTGATTTATAAAAATTATATATTTTTCTACTTCATTTTTCTCTCTTCTTGTGCAATAGCTCACCCTGTCTGTTATTATGCAATGCTTGAATCGATACATTTATTTATCAGAAACATGAAAACAATATTCGATTGAATATAAATTTGCATTCTCTTGAGATAGGAGCCTGAAACGCACTTGAATTACTTTATTTTGTGGGCTATTTGTACTAAAAGAAAATATGAAATTCTAGCAGGTTCTCAAATTGTTAATGTTATCTGATTGGTCGAAATATTTTGCAATCAATCAGCTTTTAGCAATTTACTTAATAGCACAACTTAGAGCCCCACTCGATAGATATTATGTGTACAATGAAAAGTATGTAGTTTTCATAAAATCACCTGTCATTTTTTACTAAAATCTATGGACAATGCTTGATTCAACCTCTTCAGATTAGAGCCGGATTGATCGAAACAGAATTTGCCTCAAAATGTTTATAACTTTTACGTTCTAAAATGAATCAGCATACATTCTTTATGTAACCGGCAATAGGTCTGGATAATCAAGACGTTCAATTCAGAAGCTTATAACAAGATATTTTTCTACAGATAGTTTGATCCTGAATATTTTTTCATAAATTTGCACATGGATCCATAATGCTATATCTCAGGCCTAACACTACAAAATCGTAAAGATGAAATATATTCGAGAAATAAAAATCCATCATAATCTAAATATATTCTAGATTAAAATGGTTTCATTGTCAATCTGATTTGATGAATAAAACATAAAAAATTTAAATCAAGAGAGAGACTCCGTTTTTAAAAATGGATTTATTAAAAATATTTTTCTTCTAAAAATTAATCTTCTACTTGATCACAAAGTATTGCCGGGTCAACTAAAAGAAATATAAATAGCTGAATATTGGGTAGTTTAGAATTGAACAATTATGTAAGGCAAACTATGAGAAATGCGTTTGAATTTTAGCTGTTCAAAAGAAATAATTAAATCATGATAGTCAGTAATTTTCTTCGCGTACTTTTGGGTAGGGTCGATCGAAGGTGTGAAGATAATCTTTCTTCTTCTTAATGACAGCCGATGTAAGAGTCTAGAGAGAATCGGCGAGAATAAAGCTCGTTAACTGTTATTGCTTTCTCTCCTCAAAACCAAAATCATGATAAAACCATAAATATTTTTGATGAAATTCGGCTACTCTCAAACCATTTCTTCTTCTGTTTTCTATTCAGATTAGTGAGGAAAAGAAGCCATTGCACAATCGAACATAGTAGTATAAGTCTTAATAAAGCATATTTCAGGATCTTCAAAAACAATCCCTCAAGTGAAATGTAACCTTCCTAGTCCCCTTGTGACAAAAAACCTTGACCCTTCATAAATTTACAAATACAAACTGATAAATCAAATCTGTATTTAACCAATTTTAGCTCTCTCATCAGTTAAGGCATGATTAAATTTTTAAAGATTACAAAGTGATAATTTGATAAAACATTTTAAGAAGTAACTAATCTTAAACTGCTCTTGTAAATTTGATCATATCCTAGGTTTTCTTAGAAATTTGATTTGAAAAGAATGCTAACTTCTAAACTAAGTCTAAAAAGTTATACAGCTATAGAATCTCGGCTTGAAGGGTTAATTTCCTATAAGATAAAAGTGGGAACTTTATATAATTGAGGAGTAAATCGCTGTGATTAGCGTTTTTTATATGGATAATTTTAAAAATAACTTTTAAACATTTCTCATTGGTTATTTTAATTGTGGGTTATTATCATTAGACACAGGGGGTTTTCTTTTAATTATCATTAGTCAAAGTATTTTTTCACAAAACAGAGGATATATTAATCGATCGTTTCATTACACATGTGTCAAACAATAGTTATTATCACTACACATAGGAAAGAATTAAAGTGTATGTTTCAAAATATCTTATTCTGTTCTTCTTTGACCTACCTCGTTTTCAACTTTCGGCTTTTCTCTCCCTGGGTAAACATACTGTACTTTTTTCCTATGTGTAGTGATAATAACTATTGTTTGACAAATGTGTAATGAAAAGGTCGATTGAACTATCCTCTGTTTTGTGAAAAATTACTTTGACTAATGATAATAAAACAAATATTCCCCATGTCTCTCAATAATATATACCAATCTATTCTATGTGTTTTGATAATTCAAAAAACTTCTATGTCTAATGATAATACCCCTTCTTAAATTCAACAAGCCAATGAGAATCGTTTAAAAATTAAACTCTCCAATGGAGAGTCTCCATAAAAGAAACACAAAATTAATCAAGTTACTGAAAATTTAGTGTGAATGACTTGTACTTACAATGAATTAGATTTTGATCAATCAAAAATTCACGATTTTTCATTTCTTAATTTCAAACCTAGTTTGTTTCTCAACTATTAAAGGAATTCCAAATGCAATACACGAAGGATGAAATCATTGAAATCGTATTGTTTCTACTCACCGAAACTTCTTCACTTGAATTGTTCAAAGTTCATTAATATAAAGAACGAATGAAACTTTTTTCAATTAAAATTAATGATTGATTACTGCTTCTAGATGCTAATATAATCAATCAATAGGCTACATTGAAAAAGAAATTTAAAATTAGACTACTTGGCAAACAGTGGTAAAGGGGTAGATATTTTACGTTATTAATGAAGATACCGTTGCTCATAATCACACACAGTGTGCGTAAGAATACTAGGTCAGAGGAAAAATGATCATTTATCATCAATTTTTCTATCCCTTTCTTCAATTCATTCAATGTAATATTGAAAATGAATTCAATAAATTATTGAATCATATTGAGTACAATAGCAAACCAATATTATTGATATTGAATATTGATATGAGCTTGTTGGACATCTCAGATCAGAGGAATTGAGCTTACACATTGCGAGGAAATCTTTTGAATCCTTCGGATAGATTGTAGAGAATTCTGGAAAAGCCTTATTCGTAAGCTGCTTCCGATCCATGCGGTCCGCTAGGCCGAGGAATTTGAATGAGTCACCCTCTAGGTGGCCCTGAATCCACCTGCCGTAGATCCGCTCACCGTCCAAAGAAATATTCGTCTGCTTCTCCTCGTCAATGACCAGCCGGAATGCCACAATGTTCTCCACGATGATCTTTTCATTCTGCTCTATACCCTCGCCGTTTTGAGCCGAGATCAAGACTTTGGCCAGTTCTTTTCTAGATCAAGGGTTATTATGAAATCAAGAAAATATGCATTTCTTAAAGAATTTGTGACTCTCACCTCTTAATGTCTCCGGTGAAAATAATTAGCTTCATAAAGGGATCATGAAAAGATATTTCAGGATCGATAATCAGATCATGACTCAGATGACTCTGCAAGATCATGTTCACTCCAACAAAAGGTCCATCTATTGTCTTCCACTCTCGGGGTAGACGTTTAACCAAATCTCCACTCAGTCTGGCAAAATGAAAGCTTGATTTTATGTGCTTTTCAATGTTCAAGTTTGATAATTATCAAGTGGAAATTATATAGAATCTGGAGTCTGATAGATGATACAGGGAAATTATTATCAAAACTTACAATAATTCTTCTTTTTTATCCTTCTAAAATTATTGAAAATAAAACCAATCAGTGAGGAATCAAATGCCATTCTTATTGGACCTCCGAAAATGAAATATGCACACAGTCACAACCAACTACAAGATTAATAAGGTGAAAAGAATTTCTTAAAAGTTTTGCATTTTCTCAGAGTTAGTGTCTTTCGATGTTGAATGCTCCACAGGTTAATACCAAGTTATGAAACCATATAAAGTTCATTAAAACTCAAAAAGTAGGAGAATTTACCTTTTCATAGTCTTTGGCTCTTAAGTAGTGAATGGTTCCTTCGTATCTCGAGTGTTCTAATACAAAGAAGAAAATTTAGTGAAAAATATAATCCATTTCACATAAATTAAGTATTTTAAGTAATTAAACGATAATTAACAATCAAATGGGCAGAAAAACTGTTTACAAAAATGTACACCTACTCAGAATCATTTTGACAGCGCCGACTTGATTACGCAACGACCCAAGGCGCCTCAAGCCTTCAGTACCTAAATCCACATCAGCAATAGAACCCCAGGTCAAACTCAAGATTCCATAGAGACCATTAGTCCGCTCATCATCTGAGAAGATACGTAGGGACTTTATCAAATGACTCGTGGACTTTAACCGCCCTGGTTCAAGACCAAACACCGAATATAGAGAGTTTTGTAATAGACTCTTTGTGGGATCTAGTCTGATAGAAAAGATCAATGAGTATTTCTCACCTATTCTGGAAGCAAATACTTGCAGCCGTAGCGTTCGATGAGCCTCCAGGCAAATGGCCGATATTCATATTGTTCAGCAGGTTCATTTCGGCCTCTTTTTCTTGTTGGCTAGTTGCCAATTTGACTCTTTCCTTGAGACCGTTAATAACTTCAAAGATGAGACCATCACCAGAGATGCAAATTATGCCCAGGAAGGATTCTAAAATCTCACGACTTGTCCTTTTTATAACATTTAGCGCATCGTTTTGATGATCTAAATAGAAGGTTTTAGGAAGAGTTATACAAACTTGTTTTATAAAAGATGTAATGTATACCGAATCTCTTTAAGAAGGGAATGATGTACTTTTTGAATTTATTTTCACTCCTTCCCTTTCCTCCGAATGGATTTAAAAAGATTAAATACTTGCGACCTTCAATCGACGTAGCTCTTGTAGGGCCCGAAACATACTTATCGAGAGTGCGTAGTAGAGAATGAACCTCGCTGGGTCTTAGGAAAATGTTAATTTCAATAATACTAATAAAGTTGAAACCATTCTCATTCGTGTTTAAGGTTAAATATTGAAAGAGGATTTTCACATAATTCTTTTTCGCTTTCTTCAACTTGTAATCAAACAGTTGGCCATGGTTGAAGGAGAGCATACATTTTATATCACTACAAAATTTAATATCTTGATTTGTTATCAAAATATATTCGGTAAACGGTTCGACCAAGTCAGTTGAATATTCAAACCTCAAGGCATCCATTTGAATTCAAAAGTGCGACTAAAATTACATCAAACCTGATAATATTTTGAAAAAAAATACTTTAAATAATACAAGTTTTGTTTTTTCAACTTTTTTACATTTGAATACTTTTTAGATGATTCCTATCCTATTGATAGTAGTCCAACTATGGATTAGAATCTCAGTGTCTTTCACACGATTCATGGATGATATGCCTAATAGCAGAATGGTTAGAGATCCATGTGGAATATATCAGGGAGTATTAGCGATCGGACATACAAATCCGTATGGCAGCGCAGTTTTAAATAAATTCGGAATCGATTACTCCGTCAAAAGAGTAATGAGAATAGTTTAAATTTTCTAGATTTGGTCTGAACTATGCAAGCTTGACTCAGATGGAGATGGACTGACAAACGGCCAAGAATTAGGCGACCCAAAGTGTCTTTGGAAAATCGGTGATCCTCCATTTCCAAAATCAGACCTTCCAATTACTCATCCTGGAATCTGTACCCCCGTGGATAGCCCTACTTGTTTAAGTAAATCAATTTGTCAGGTAATTTAAATTTCACTCATCCTTAAAAAGGTTGCTGAGGAATCCAACGTCAAGCAAAGTCACGTTTATCTGGCCGTCGGGACTATCTTCATGGTCTCAAGTTGGCTTGTTAAGCTACCTCTATTAACCTATGTTATCATGAACAAGATTTGAAGATTTTCGAGATTTTATTTTTTTTGATCGAAATTAAATTTCTACTTTTTATCGATTTTCTTAAGAATCTTATTTTGTAGACAAGTGAGAGAATTACTTCAGGTGCTCTAATAATATTAGAGTCTAATATAGATGTTTTAATGGAATTTCTATTATTCGAAATTGAGAAAAAATGTTATCTCTTAAACACGTTATGTCTCAAGGAGGAGGTTTCGATCTAAACATGATCTTTCTTCCGAATCGATAATCCGGTGGTTGATTGGCCTTCATCAGTGTCTTTTGGCGCTTCGCCTCTTCAGCTCTTATCTCAATCTCCTTTATCACCTGGCGGGACATTTGATAGCGTTCCTGTTTGGTCTTGTTCATGGCAACTTTTACTTCCTCCGGCGTTAGGATGTTCAGATAATCGATCAGCTCCGTGGCCAGCTCCTCCATCTCTTTGAGCATGTCCAACGACGTGAGGTGTGATGTGAGAGATCCGAAAATGCCATTGTGCACACTGAGAATTTTTGATCGCATGTACTTCAGGGCTGATCCGAGGTTCTTTTCGCGTATTTCAATCTTTACATTGAAGTCTCTGCACAAGTTTTCAAAGTATTCCACACTTTCCAAGTTCTCAAGGACCGACTTGTTGTGGACCATGGTCTTGTTGCATTTATGCTTATTCAATAGGCCCCCAGTAATTTCCAAGCTGTTCATCTGCAAGGAAATTCGTCTAGAATATATGTACAGTACATTTAAATATATTCTAGTTTTTCTGAAGAGTTCCAGAAAAAAATCAGTATTATGGTAAAATCTAGAGAAAAGAGGATCAGATTATTCTTCAATGAACGAAAATTTCTGCATTTAAACCATATTATTTGTATTTTCTCGACCCTTTTCACTAAACTATTAGTATATGGGCCTACTCCTGAGTAATGACATGTCAATTATACATATTTTTATTGCAATCTTAAAAGTACCACTTAAAAATTAGGCTAGAAAGTAGAAATAGACCACAACGTCAATAACTAACCTTGGTATAACTTTCATATTCAACAATGTCAGCATTAATCTTTTCACATCTCTCCTTATAATCTTCTGCAAGTTCAATATAACTCAAATTCGAAGACTCCAAATCTTTGAGAATATTGACCAATATCTCCGGGTCCACAAACATCTTCTCAAAGAGTCTTTCAACCAGCTCCACCTCCTTCAGGATAGCCTCATAAGTTATGTCATTATTTATCTCCGAGAGTAGGTTGATATTCTTATCAATGAGATTATTGTAATTACTCCGGTCTGCGACCTCTTCTACTTTGAAGTGCTCAAGCAGTTGATCCTTCATAAACACCTCGCCGACTTCAAATAAAAACTCCTTGTACGCTTTATAGTGATAAAAGGTTTGCTGTAGTTGTATAACCTTCTGGCTTAACTCAAAGACTTCAATCATTTTGGGTTTGATAATCTTTTTCATCTCTTGACGTTGTATGGCGAAAGCGTCGTCAGTTTGTATGGCCTCTGCGGTCTGCTTGCAGACCTCCTTTGAATACTCCAGATGCCTCCGAAGGCTCTGGCAGTATTCGAATTCCTTCTGAGCGTGCTTCTTGTCTTCATAGTCTAAGACAAGTTGGATTGAATCAATTTGTTCCTGCTTCTTTATCTTCATCAAGTCTATAATGCAATTCTCTCTGAGTTTATTCAAATAGGCAAGGGTGGTGTTCTTTCTAGAGTCCATGAAACTTCGCATATCTATCGAATACCGGTCCTGAATGTACTGCGTGAGATCGTTTTGCGTCAATTCTGTTAGTGGAGAGGTTGTCTCTTCTGGAAGTTTCTTTTTCCTCTTGAGTAATTCGTTCTCCTGAACGAATAAATTGCTCCGGGTGTATTGGTTGAAGGGCTTGCGAAAGATGAGCCTAGAGGGACCGTAGAGGCTCTTGTAGGCTGTTATTTCCTTGAGGTTGTTTTGATGTACGAAATCTCGAAAGTTGTTCATCGCAATGTACTTTAGTTCAAGGCTCTTTGGGACGCGCCTTTCAATGTGGATATATTGGTGATTTCTCTTGTTGTCGGATGGCGACCGGCTCAGTTTTCCCTCACTCTTATCCGTTATGTAGAGGTCCGAGTAGGGATTCCTTGGGAGATCGACATCCTTTACTGGACGACTCTTGAGGTACTTTCCAATGTAGCTGTGGAACAGGTTTGATTTGTTACTTCGATGGATTGATTCATTTTGGAATTGCTCTAGGGTTGGATAGCGTGGATCACCGTTCATTTGTAATTACTCTACACTTTGAATGAATTCATTTTGATTGTAATTTACACAAATCTTACTTATTATTAAGGGAAGCCATTCCAATATTTAAAAGTGAACATCAGTGCTCAAACCACGAGAATAACCCATTATAAGAGCAGTAAATGAAGCATTCAATCACTTGAAAAATCTAACACAAGACTCTGAAATTGTATGTGAAAATTGCTTTTGTGAATATTTTAGATATCTAGGACCTAGATTCTAGGTACATACAGTGTATACCCCGTATTACATTTGTTCACTTCCCGAACAAGGACTTAACAAATTGTCTGACAATTTTAACTCTCTTGGTTATTATTTTGTTCTATACGCATTTCATCTTTATTGAGACTCATCAGAAGGTTGAAAAGAAATCAAATGAATTTTGTCACAAGTCGAAGCTTTAGGGTTGCACCTTCTAAAGAAGTTAATTTTCCAATCAATCTTTTGTTTTTAACCAATACGGTTTCTGAGGTTATGGCAGTAGCAGACTCGGGCATCGGTCTGCCATTAAAGAGTCATCTGCAGATAACCAGCTGGTGAGAACTGTCTATTATTGTAGACATCGTACTTGGGAGTGTTTGTTGGGATCATTGTTAACTGGAGTTCGCGATGCTATGCACTGGACCATCTCTCCTGTTGGGGTATTTAGATTACAGATTGTAACGATGTTGGAATTCTGTTCAACTCTCATGCTATCGCCTCATCTAAAGTGGGGGTTTGAGTGCATTCCTGTTCCTTTCTTCTACAAGTGTCAACTAGATATCAAATTGTCACATCCACCCTCACTCATTTATATACAGGTAAAGCACCAAAAAGGTACGGTAACTTGATTGAATATGAATACATTTTTAACGATTCTCATTGGCTTGTTGAGTTAAAAACTAAAACAGCCAAAGAGAAACGTAAAAATGAAATTGAATCAAGTTACTGAACCTTTTGGATGTTTTACCTGCGTTCTTCTCTGTGTATAGAATCCGAGAGGCGAATACTTAGCATAAAAACCAACTTCAGCAGATGGTTGAAAATGGTAACAGCTAATTTACTTTGATCATGTTTCTATCACGCAGTGATGGTGTAGTGAATTGTTCCCCAAGTCCTATAAATATGATATCTCATATGGCGTGGGTTCGATTCCGGTTTCCTTCCTCCTTGAAACAAATTTTGTAAAAAATGGTCAAATTTCCAAAAATTGGCCGAAACGGGAAATTCAATCCCCCATCCTTTTTGTGAATAGATAACTCGTTAATCTAAATAATTATATTTTATGAATGACTCTGATGAACATGTTCCATAAAGAAAGTCCATAATAACATTTTGAAGTTGACAATTTTTCAATCAATGAAACTCTCGTCGAAATCTTCAAAGCAACAGTAGAAAAAAGGGTCCATACTCCTTCTTGGGTGTGAAAGGAATGGAATAAATCCTGAAAAGAGAGAGAAACATTCCCTCTCAACCATGAAAAGTATCGTTGTACTTTGCAAATATTAAAATTTGAGGCGTTTTTGAGGAACTCTGCATATGAGGCAATAGTCCGTTGGTCATTAATATGAATAAATATTAGAAATGTCATAATAATAATAATAATTTAAACAAGATATATATACTAAGGAGTTCTATTTGCACTCTCTAATAGGTGAGTGGGACTGTTGGACTGACAACCGTCTGATGGTCATGCATACAACACTGCTTGAATGATGGTCGATGGCTGATTTCATTCAGACTTGATGAATAGGAAGAGTGGGGTGTGCATTGAAATTTAACAAGTTTGTTATTCTCTTCAATGGGACTGTTATATTGGGCCAGGTGCTTGGCTTGGCTGGCCATTTCGAGATTAGCTATACACATAATGTGGTTAGTATTGTCAGCACTTTTGAATATAATGTTCACTTTTTTTATTGAATTTTTATTTACAAATACATTTTCCTTCAAACTCATGGAATTTGGAGAGAAAAATATCTATAAAAATTAACCCTAGATCATGGCGAAGCTGGTCGTTGATAATGAAAGATTCTATCGAGATATGGCTAACCTTTTCTATAAAAGTCCAGGTTCTTTCTCAACACCGAAAGGCCGGGAGTGGGCACAAGTTGGATGCCGAGAAGGCGTTGAATTTCATTCCATCTCTGACGGTTTTCATCCAGGTCCTGCCGGATCTCATCGAGTGTGTCTCTATTATCAAAGAAGTATTTTTAAATTTTCAAAAGAATGCAAGCCAGAGGTACAGTGAAAAGGTGAATAAATTGAAGAACAAAAAACTCAACTTTGTGGATAAGTGGTATATAATAATAAATAAATATATATACGGAATTTGGATAAAAAGGTTAAACACTCGGATTGGTTCAAATTTAGGAATAGTGGACAGTCATTTTTGTGGCCTATGTCATTCTCTCATATACTAAGAACCTATATACAAAATTAGAGAAGAATTGGTTGAGTAGTTTAAAAAAATAAATGAAACTCGTATTACTCCTCATATCTTGAAAGACGATATCAATTCCAAAGTTATTGAATTAATTTTAACATATATGTATATAGACTAATTTCCACAAGATATCAAGTGTATTTACGTCTTGACACTATTAAACTCTGGAGTGAGCTCCGAGTCATCGATTTAGGTTACTTTTGATAGGATTGAGGTTACAAATGGACTAAAATATTACCCAGGAAATTATCCTAGGAAACTTGGGAGAAATACCCTTTGTAAACAAATGATCTCTTTATGAGTCATAATCTCTATCCAATTAAAACTAAGGACCAATCATGTTGAAATATATTTTTAAAGATTTTATTATGGCGACTTCCGGAGATTTTTTAATGAGAGAAGGGCCACTCTTAGACGGTTCAAAGTAAGACTATTTTCTCATTCGTATAAATGTACAAAATAAGGAGTATGTTGTTCAGATAAAAGACTAACTTTGTCCGATTAATTTGAGAGTCCAAGTCTTCCATTGCAGAGAAATGAGCGATTCTCAATGTTCCAATGATACTCTTTTGTTTTCGATTCAACTTTTCGCACTAAAAATTAAATAAAGTATAAATCATTAGGAATGGATGATACAATGAGATCAAACTGACCGCCTCTCTGGCCTCCTTCAGCTGGCGTTCAGCCTGACTTTTCTTGGTGTTGTAAAATATCATTTCAACCTCGTAGGAGATTTGCAGCCAGAGCCGGAGTTCAATGGAGTAGCGCTCCTTGGAATAACTTGTCGACAGGTCGGAAATCGGTTTTAGGGCTAGACAAGAATCCTCATTCGTCGGGATCTGGTCTGCCGATTGTCCAGAGAATTCTTCCATCTGTAATGGATTAAATTGATGAGTCATCGATTATATAATTTCTAGAGCCGTGAGTAGAAAAAAAACACATTTTTTATGAAATTAGCACTTTTCTAGAAAAATAAAAAAAGAAATAAATAATTAGTGTGGTAAACAGCCGATAATTTCTGATTAGATAATACAACCCAAGTAGACATCTAAATTCCAGAGACTTTTTAACAATAGGTAAACATCTCTTACCCAAGATACGGATTTAATTTTCTTAAAAGATCTCAGAAACAAATCTCAGATCCCAGAGATAAAGTAGGACACAAGGTTTACCATATGTACAGTGTACACATAAACTCTCATGAACCGAAATGAATGTGTTCTAATTGATTGAATGATTTTAAATATTAAAACCCATAGAGGGTCATAAGTAGGGCGCCCAGAAAATCTGCTTTATTTTGAGCGTATATGCTAGAAAAATATTCTTTTTTTTCAGAAATATGCTAAAAATATGCTTTATTATGCATAAAATAAAAATGAGTAGCCTCTTCAATCAAATAGTGAAGACTCGTTTATTTTGATTAAAATTGCGGCTTAGAGCAAAGCACTTTAACTGTTCGTATGAAAAGCCCACAGTTATTCTGTTGTCAAGTTATTTCAAAAAAAATAATTAGTACACTTTTCTTGCTAATTAGTACTTTAAACCCTCTGAAATGCTTCATTTTGCTCAATATTCTCAATAATACGATAAATATGCTAAAATATGCTTTTCTAACTCCTAAACCAAGATAGCCTAATATGCTTTTTGGGCGCCCTAGTCATAAAACCCCAATCCAGGTCAGAAGAAACCAACTGAATACATTTCCGAAATGGTAATGAATTACCTCAGAATTGAGTGTTTCATCATCCGACCTTTGATCTTCAACGAGCTGGGAGTCTCTAGATATTTTCATGGTCGCCCTTCGTAGAACCGCCTCCAGCTGTTGTTGCTTCTCAACGAGAATTTGCCGCAAAAAGGAAATCTCTTTAGAGTTCTCCTTAGCGATCTCCTCTTGGCTAATCGGCTTTGCGGAGTTGATTGTGTGCTCAATCTAAAGGGGTTTTCGGATTAACATTTT
This sequence comes from Gyrodactylus salaris, assembly GCA_000715275.1. Taxonomy (NCBI): domain Eukaryota; kingdom Metazoa; phylum Platyhelminthes; class Monogenea; order Gyrodactylidea; family Gyrodactylidae; genus Gyrodactylus; species Gyrodactylus salaris. The sequence goes on from JJOG01005972.1 coordinate 15,548, forward strand.
TTTTCATAATTCAAAAAAACCAGATATTTCTAGGAATTCTTTCCAAGCAATAACAACAAACCTTTGTCAATTGGATAACAGAAGGCTTCTTTAGTAGCGGATACTTTCCAAAGTACGTCTTTTGTGTAGAAGAATGAGATTCGTCAAGCAACTTTTGCAGCTCGGTCATGGATCTCTCCAAGAGGGCCATTTTCTCTAGCTCTCGAGAGATCTTCTCCATTTGACTCTTGTGGAGAGAAGCCTTGCGGAAGCCAAAGACACTCCCGGTTATCACAACTAGAATGCAGGCTGCTAGGATGCTATCTTTGATCGGGTTTTGGGAATCTAAATAAATATTCGTTCAATGAAATTTGTAAAATAATACTTTCTGCTGTATAATCAACCCAAGATAAGATTTTGTTCTTAAATAGCCAATGAAGTTAAAGTAGACCATTAAGCCAATAAAAATCGAGGATTTAAATTTCCTAAATAACCTGGTCTAATTGCATTGGCTATTTAGTTTGATGAAAAGTTTGCATGCAGTTACATCAACGAGCTTGATAAGAATAAGATCACTAGGGTGAAAGGAAATATTATTTTCCAGTGTGTATTTACTTACAGGTGTACCTGAGAGTTGAGGACTAAATATTAGAGGTTTCATTTAGGAGGTACAAAATTATATCTATGAATCCTTGTTTTAGATTACTATCAGAGACAGTGAAAGAATCAATAGAATGAATTATTTTCTACAAGTCAGTGCATAAAAACATACAAGATAAATCTTTCTAGCAGACCCCCATAAAATTGTATCAACTTTTTTTGTCCTAAATTTGATATAAGGACTTATTTTCATAACTTCTTAATCCTCAAAGACCCGGTGTTGCTCCTGAGCAACATTTTGACTTTTCTTCTTTATTCAGATATCCAAGGTCGTAAAATACATCTTGTATTTTGTAGAAGAGTTTGTAGGCTTTCTGATTATATATTTCAGGTTATTCAGTTATTTATTTGAAAAAAGATATTGACCGTCGAATTGGGAAAATTTCTGAAAACACCATTTCAACTAATCTTGTAATTTTGACAAATCTTGAGATAAAATAAAGTATTATCCTTGATGCTACCATTTTCATTTTGAGTAATATAACCATTCTTGGATTTTATAAATTTTTCCTTTTCAGAAATAATACTAATGGCCCACTTGAAAGCTTCAGAGAGTCATAGGTTATTTTTGTAATATGTTTCTCAAGAGAAAACCAAGAGTGATGAATTATTGCTCGATTCACATTAATCGATGAGTCTAACAAAGAGGACACATCAAGTTTTGTAAAAAGAAATCTATTTATACTCTCTATTTACTTAGAATGATGTAAATCATTAAACCCTCGTGAGCCCACAGAAAGTTTAACGCTCTTTAAAGTCCATAAAGAGAATTCGATTTAATGATTTTTAGAAAAATGTTCATAACCAATAGTCAGCTCGCCAATACAAGTTCCAAGTCTTTATAATTTCTCACTAGTTTTACAATGTTATCAAGAGTAACATAATAGGGATAGTCACTTGAAAAACTTGATGGAAAACTTGAAATTGAGTAGATTGGTTTTTGAGTCCTGTAAAGCAGATCGTTTATACTGGAGAGAGTGACCAATGAGAGAGTGGGGTAGACTATATACAGAAGGTCGCTGTTAATGGTTGAAAAATCAGATTTTATCAACCACAAGTTTATTTTTGTATTCAGAGATGATCAAAAACTCATTTTTTATAAAAATTTGATGAAAAAAACTATTTCTACTCATGAGTAGTGCTTATCAAAATTATAATTGGAATTTTCTTATCGAATTTGTATTCAGAATCCTCTATAGTTCTCAAAAAATATAACGAGGGTGATTTATCGAAGGAGCCCTTGGATGTGAATGCTGCCTTTTTGACATTTTAATCTCTTCAAAGACAACTGAAGAAAGGAATGATCTATTCAGTCCCTAAACGTCTTCTCGAACCCACCACCCCCTATGTTACAAATATTATTATTCCGTCGATTGGGAGTCCCTCATTTACATTTTCAATCACATGCAAAGAAATTTGCCTATTATATTTATCAATCCTAATACGCATTAACCCAGATACACCCAGGTATATAAACACTGAACGATTTTTAATTTTTCCTTCAGAATAATGAGTGAGGTAAATTCGAGAAAAAGATTTTTTGAAATTTTCCTCAGTTTAAAAGTTGAGAAAAAGATTTCAACTTAGTTTTCTCGGAGAACAGTGCATTATTTTGATATATTTTTGTAGTAATCTTATGATAACCATCTTTAAATCAAAAAAAATACGCGGCAATTCGAATGCATAATATCAAAGTTACATGGATTTTAAGATTTTGGAAAATTAAAATTTGGATGATTAAAATGGCATTGTTGTTGATAGCAAAATTTTGAATACAGTTATAATTATAACTAGAGATAATCACACCAATCAAAAGTTCATTCCTTTTTCTATAAAATATGATAAAATTTGAGTTTTATAGATGCATTTTTCTAGTTTCAACTTTTTCTTAACAGGACTCCAGTGTCCCAAGGGGTTTACCCGGGTTAAAGCGATTTCATAAATAATTTTCAGTAATTTTTATTCTCTACAATAGATTGCGCAACTCACCTTTCTGCCTTCCGAATAATATGACATCTGTAGTTTTGAGGATAATCTTTTGTCTATGGACGAGATTTTTGATTTCCATAGTCTCTGAAAGGAAGGTGCCATCGGATATTATTAGCAATGGCAGAGACTTGCCATCAATGTGATGAGTGACAAAGGCTTCCTCGTATTGAGGTAGATTCACCTTCTCTACCAGCCATTCTTTCACATCGTCCACAGTCCAGTTGTAAACTTGAAAGAGAGAAAATTAACTTTCCAATTTTGGCAGAACCTGTCAGTCTATTTTATCTACGGAATATTTGAATTTGAGCTCAAAAATACAACAGTCATGCGTCGTAAATGGACTAGCAGGGTCAGGCACAGTAAACAGATTAGTAAAGTTGAAGAAGAATAACTGAAAAAACAGGCCCCTCTTGAAGATAAGAATGAATCACACTAATAAATGATTATAGATTATAATCAGATAATTAAATTGAAAATTAGCAAACTGTTTTATGCAAAGATTAGAATCGAATTAATCATATGAGACTAGAAAATTATCAAGACTCACTCTCACTGTTCTTCCAGACAAACCATAATTCTTCAGGATTTATGTGCAAGTCAGATTCATAGAGTTTCTCGATTCTTTCACTAGGAACTGTATCTTTTAACTCTTCAATGGCGAACTGGGGAAATAAACGAAAGGAAAACTAACTCCTTTGGTCTCCTTAGGAGAAATCCCACCGTCCTTGTCAGAGTCTAATAACTTGTGAAGGCTATAAATGGCTTTTTGTGCAGCTAACTGACGATGGCAGAGGTAGTCGAGGGAATTTTTACATTCATCTAGAATCATTTATTGAGGAGTTACATTCTTGACAATTAGTGACTAATAAAAGCAGAGATATTAGAAGTTGAAACGCCATAGCACATTGTTTATTAAAAATGATGTATTTAGTAATTTGAAATTTAACTATAAACAATTTTAAAGCACAAGAATATTTGCGAAATTTGTTTTAATCATGTTGTTGGTGCAAAGAAAATTTGGGTAGATTTTCAAGAAAATTAACAAGTATAATGTAATCTGAATGGCCACAATAAAGAGATTTAAAATTATTGCCCAACTAGGAATAGGTTCATTATTGACATTCAATTTCATTCCCAAGGCTCTAGAGTCAAGTGGATTATCTGTAAGGATTCCTCTAATTTTCATAAAAATAGTCAATCGATAATAGTGTCAATGTCAGTGATGAAACAAAGGCCCTCTTCCAGCAATCCCTTCCCACCAGAGACTCAATGATTGAAAAGGTAAAAGGGTGTAAGGAATTCGATATTCTCGTTATTGGAGGTGGGGCCACGGGTTGTGGTGTGGCCATAGATGCTAGCACACGCGGCCTTAGCACCTGCTTGATTGAAAAGTTTGACTTTGCCTCTGGCACTTCGAGTAGATCCACAAAGTTAATCCACGGCGGTGTACGTTATTTGCAAAAGGCGATTTTCGAGCTAAGCTACGAACAGTACAAAATGGTTAGGGAAGCGCTCAGCGAAAGGACCACATTGATAAGAAATGCCCCACATATTACAGATGCATTGCCGATAATGCTGCCATTATACAAGTAAGATGTTTACATTATTTCTTCTAGACTCTGGCAAGTACCCTATTATTGGTTCGGCATTAAGTCGTATGATGTTCTCTCTGGCCTAGAGATCCTCAAGGCTAGTTACTTTTTGAATAAGACCAAGACTTTGGAAAAGTTTCCGCTCTTGAAGAAAAACGGTCTAAAGGGTGCGATTGTCTACTACGATGGACAAATGGATGATGCAAGATACTGCTTAAATCTTGTTATATCTGCTATACGCTACGGAGCTTCCGCACTCAATTACACCGAATGCGTTGGACTCCTCAAAAATGATGAAGACGTAAGAAATAGTTTTTATATTCTCATCGGGCCTATTTCATCGCCATAACAGGAGTATTCATTTTTGAATAGCATCAGGGTTTGGAATCTATACCTATATTTTTATATTCGTCTCTTTAAAATTTCTTTCAATGTCGCTCGATACTTCGATAGTATCCCAAAAATATCATAAGCTAAAAAAACGACAAACTTTACGACCTTGGAAAATACCTTCTCTAGGATAATTTATCTCATCATTTTAACTAAAATGAAATAATCTAAGAATCTTTGTGAGTAAACGAAAATAATTTTTCTAAAATCTAGATAGGTTTTTTTAGAACCATCAAAACAAGCTCTTTTTGGCAGTGGTGAATATCACACATGTTTTGCGCCTTTTTACCACAATGACCTCTTCATTATATTGAGCAATGTTCATTTACAAAAATACCTGATCTAAAAGTGCCTTAATAATCATAGAAGATGTTTAGGCTTGGTCCCAGTTTGCAGCTGACAACTTATTCAATGCATTACATAAAGTATTTACATGCATGCATGTGTTTGTAAGATCAAATGTTGAGAAAACCATAAATGTTAGAGAACTTTAAAATTGGATCCCCCTTCTTGATTGAATGAAGAGTTAGAAGTAGATTAAACTTTTTGTTTTGTTTCCAAGAAACTGAAGTAACTTTAGACTTTAAATGTGCTCATTAATTTCCCACTCTTCTCATAGCGTATAGTTGGAGCGAAGCTTAGAGATCGTCTGACTAACAATGTCTACGAAGTAAGAGCAAAGTGTGTTGTCAACGCCACAGGGCCTTATACCGATTCAATTCGGAGAATAGAAAATGAAGAGGTTAAGGAAATCTGTCAGCCCAGCAGTGGAGCACACATTGTCCTACCAGACTATTATAGGTGAGCAATACTTGTATACTAGGTCACTGCTTTCTGATCGCGCACAATCGTAATCTAGACATAATTTCACGAGGAACTGAGTATTAAATATTTATTCAAGGTGTTGGAAACAGGCCAAAATAATTTGTGTATGAAAATCGTATTCAAATTAATTTGAACTTGCGCCAAAACTTAAAGCGGGATTTTCTCGATTATCTAAAGATTTTGTGAGTGATGGGAGTAATATTTGGGAACTACATGAAAAATACTATCCTTTAGAAGAAACGTTCTCAATTAAAAGCCTTTTGTTAGGAAGATGTGACTGATGCGCGATATCTAGTTAAAAATTAGCCAGAATTTCGAAATCTATATAGAGAATAGTTTTCAAACAATCTGATTATCTTTAGGAGCGGAATAACTTGCTTGAACATATCATATCGATATTTCCATTCAGTAGGCTTTAAAAAGCGAGAAAATCGATGGCGGCCATTTGAATTTATTCGTACATGGATTTTTAACACATCAGAGTTTCAACCATGGCAGATAGATTTAAAGCGCACGAAAGAAATAGCCTCAGAATTAGTTCTTCATCATATAATTGAGCAATCTAAAGCGATTCCTCGTGATCTCATTTTAAAAAGCAGTGCCCTAT
>JJOG01005973.1:0-19808 GCA_000715275.1 Gyrodactylus salaris
AAATGGATACCGATGGTACAAAACGAAGAGAATGGATATTTCTCGCAAACAACTCAACAGACTGCTTTATGACTCGTTCTTGCCTCGGATTATCACCACAGATGAAAAGTGGATATTCTACTCTAATCGTCATGGAATAAAGGCATTAAACAGGATTATCTTCCTTCTTCAAAAGTCAATTTGACAAAAAGGTCATGCTGACTGTCTTTTGGTGTTCTAGGGGTGTAATTCATTACGAACTACTCGGGAACAATCAAACAATTAATTCTACGTCTTATTGTGCCTCAGTGGAGCGTGCAGTCACTGCCTATGAAGAAAAATTTCGTCGAAGAAGAAAGGGGTCTGGTAGTCTAATGTTTGTCTAATTGCCGTCTGACCTTTGATGCATTATGCATCGCCATATTGCGTTTCATCCCTTGGAATCACGGTAAACCCGTGTTAAAATTTAGATATAAGAGGGAAAATATCCATTCAAAGATTGTGTTACAATATTGTAACAAGGGGTGTGGAAGGGTTAATAAATCCTATTGGAAATTTGAAGTCAACCCAACGTTTTTTGCTTGGATACGCAGTGAAATAAGAATAATTTACGACTCAAACGTGAACTTTATTGGATGTAAAACGGCTGAAAAATTCGTTTTTTCGAACTGAATATCGTTCAATGAATCTAGAATAAAATGTTCAACATGGTAGAAAATATTGTTCTTAATCATGATACGTAGAATTGATGGATTTAATTTACTCTCTTAACTACGAAGGCAAGGAATATTTGGGATTTGAATTTTTGAAATGAATCAACAGACTTCAAAGTAAAGAAAACTCAACTAGTGCATGTAACTTTGTCCGTAGTGGCCCACAGGTCTCTACATGGCAACTATCGTTGAGTTCGGTAATGTGAATGAATACTGCACTCTGTTGTTGTGTTTAACTCCGAGGCAACCAAAGATTCCCAACTTTTTATATATATATGGAATGTTTACAAATATATGTTAATGTTTACCATCCATGTCTAAAGCTCATATGCTCTCTCAAGAATGAGGTTGAATTAAGACCGAATTGTGTGCTTCATTGCGTCTGCTGTAAATCATCAATATTTACTGTGGATTAACATCGCCAAACAATCAAACATTCAAAAAGGATGGTTTGATAGCCCTTTTTGAAATAATATGCAGCAACTCAAAATCATCTGCGAAGAAAAGCCCACTAAAGATCCCGTGACAAGATATTTTGTGATGAATGGAATTTCCTTTCTTCATTTAGTTTAACATACCAATTGTTCCATCCGAAACATGCAGAAGATCTATAAATAGTTTATATAAAACAGAGGTAGCACGAAACAAGGAGTATGTCCACGATGAAAGAATATTCCTTTTTATTGATGGTTCAAGAATAAATTCATTCGAGTATAATAACTTGTTAATTGGAAGATGTGCAGATCTTCTCTGTGAAGTGACGAAGTATGCAAAGCTATTGAAGATACTTTATCCAAATCTAAGAGCCAAATCCCACTTTTCTGAAGTTGACAATCTGATTGCAAGAGAGAGAGCAGTAACTGCTAAGAACAGTGATCGGAAATAATTTTTCGAGACTATTGGGATTTCTCCTGAACCTATCGTAACCGGGAAGCTGGCTGTCTGCTGTCGAATATTATGCTGTGAATCTATATCTGATGAAGAATGAAGGCATTATTATGGAAAAGGTAAACGAAAAAGGGTAATTTACTCCGAGATATATGTATGATTCATATTCAAACATATCATTCTCAGCTAATTGCAAAGATAACGATGCTGTTATCTTAGAATAGAATCAAAAGAGACTACCATTCATTCATCTTATAAAATGATATCCGAAATAGAATTTGCAGAAGATTCTAGTTGATTAGAATCTAATGGAATAAGTGAGATTATCAATTTTAGACGACCCTCAATAAGTCCAGCAGATTACAGTCAATTTCCTCATGCGTTACGGAGCTCGACAAAAGTTCAAGTTGTATTAACTAACAGGAGAAATTTCAATGCAGACAATGCTAAAAAAAATTGCATTTTGTATCATAATACTGAAATTTTTGAATAAAATTTTTTTCAAATCTCCTTAGAATTTAAATTGAGTAAAAGGTAATTGAGATGAGAGCCGACGAAAATAAAAAGCTTTTTATTTACCTATTCAAGTCGTTATCTCCACAGCATGACTCTAAGTCAGCAATCTGCTAACATCTTCGAGGAAATTAGGCATATTATGTCCTCAAATAAAAGGTAATTGGCGAAATTACTTTTCTCTTCTTCAGTTGTCTTTTGAAAATTAATAAAATTTTTAGGGGAATAGGTCCTTCCTTCGTCACTGCATATTAATCCGCACATACTCAGTCTCATTTATATATAGGCCAGACTACTCTCTACCAGACTGCTAGAAGTCGTCAAATAAAATAATTTCATTCTCAGGTTATTCTCAGCAAAACTTGATTGCTGCAAGAAAAGCAGATAATGAACCTTCAAAAATCTTTACTTCAATTTTAAATTTCGTCTCTACTAAGAAAGATAGTAGGAAAGCAATATATTTTATTTGCTTCAATGGATCTTTAAATTTAGATTGGTTTCAAAAGTGGCATTTAGACAACGAGAAAACACAAATAAAGAAAGCAGTGAAATCGGATCTTGTCAAAAAGTATACAGAACTTTTTAGAATTTTCCACGCACTGAAATTCTATACACTTACCTAACATGATTGTTTTCTCAATGCATTACCCTCAGTGTGATCGTTAGATCGATAAATATGATACGATGGTATTTTGTCGTTAATTAACCCCAATAAACTAAAACTTTTTCATAAGGAAATTTAAATGAAGAAAAAATATATATTTCAACTTAAATCATTAGTTCTTCAATCTGATAATAGGTTAAATGGCAAAATTGTAACAGTTGAATTATTGTTTTACGAATTCCTTTAAAGTTTGCAATAAAAATAGAAATTTGAATTTGAAAGAAAAAAAAAGCTACATAAAAATAATTTTTTTTTTATCCTGGCCATCGTTATTGAAAAGAATGCATGAGAATCACTTGATTGCACAGTGTGGGTTGTAATCTCATAATGTAGAATCGTTCCATTATTCAAAGGTTGAGAAGGTCAGTACTGGAGTTTCTGTTTAGAATTGTAAACTTTGATCCTATCCCACCCGTTCTACATCTTTCGCATTCAGTTTTTTGTTGGAATATCGATTGGAATGTCTCGAGTCGTGTTCTTTGATTCTTATTGTCAGTCTTCGGGTAATGTGTCCGATGTAGGTGGGATCACATGTTCTTGTGAACTTGTATACTTTATCGCTTTCTTCCTCTGTTGATAATTTGTCTTTATTTTGATAAGGTTGAAAGGTCTTTTCGTCTTGAATACGATCCTTAACCGTATTGGATGAGACTATTAAGACTTCTCTTTATATCTTGACTGAAACCATTTCCTTCGAAATTAAGCCACATATATGGATTTTGTTCAGGCTCTGCATTTGTGTTTTCATCTTCTTTCGATGGGATCGAGTGCAAGCCAGGAAGTATTCATTGAACAAGAAGTATTCAAAATGGTTCGCTTTAGACCTAATATAAATATGTACAATAGCAGAAATTTTCTGAAAGTCCTCCCAACTCTCGTTACAAAGGAATGTTCATCGCAATATTCATTTTTTGATAATTAGGGCTTGTCAAAAAACCCAAGGATAGAGTCTACTCATTATGATCAGCTGCTTGTAGGACAAGTGAAGACGAGGGAGTTTTGTTCTAAACATATTCTATCTACTTCGATTGTGCCTTAGTAATCAGGCACAGGAAGCCAATAGGATGGTCAATGAGTGGAAGGATGTTTGACTTAAAAATCTACATTTGAGAGAAAAAGAAGTAAGTCTTGTCTGTTTCTCTATCTTGGAGTCGGGTTCTACCTTCAACTGTTCGTTGTGAGTAAAACTGAGGTCCGTAATAAAATTCGACATTATTCCTTTTAAAAAGATTTGAGAGGGACCCTGAAACCATTATCAAAAAGCCAACTATGGATAAGGAGAACTCAGAAAAATTACTCAAGCATTCCCGAAAACTACCCAAAAGTTAAAAAAAGGTTTTCGTCATAAACTAACACAGATATAAATTTTAATCAATTTAAACTAAGATTACAAGAATACAATTCTTTCATAGTTCTCTTATGTAATTTTTTTCTATCATTAAAAAAGAAAGATGCTTTTGGGAAGTTTTTCATTATCACATTTTCTCAGGATTGGGTACTCTTCTTTTTTTAACACCCATCTTCTTATAGATGATAGATATGAATTTTTTCTTGAGCCCTTTCTGTATATCTTTCGGTATATTAGTGTCAAGTTGTTTCAAGTTCTCAGAGTTGTCAGAACTTCCTATCCCAAATCAGGAAGGGACCTGATAAGTCGAAACATGTCTAGGAATAGTACATATTACAAGTCAGTAACCCTGGGACATAAAGTTTGAATCCAGATAGCTTTTATTGTGAGTATGCTACAAGCATCTCAAATCTTAAAATTGTTGTAACTTTTATGTTATTCATCGGATTTAGTTTTAACTTTTTAACTTCTAAACGAAGTAAATATTTGAAAAATGTCTCAAACAAACATTGCTTCTGAATTTGCCTCATTTGGTAATCCATAAAAATATCTTAATATTATCGAGTATTCTTTGCTTGGGTCTTGAAGGGCTATATAGAAAGAGGCTTAGGAGTCTGATTTGAAATGTTACAATCATCCAAGTCGCGAATGGGCGTCTTCATTATCCACCTATTTTGAAGACTAGATTTATAGTCGTCTCTGAGAATATGAAGAGATAACTTTGAAGACGATAAAAATATAATTTTGCAAAAAAAAAAACGTTACATAATATGATAATTTCAGAATATCATCAAGTGAAGAAAAATGTACGTATTCTTTGGACAACTAAAACATCTTGCTACAAAGTAATTTAATTTCCTTGTGTGTCTAACAATAAAAAAAACTTTTAACAACGAATTAATGAGTAATTATTTCAAGCCCATGATCGTCTCTTTTTGTCTAATTTCTCGAGATAATCTCTTCTTTAATGAGTTTCATAGAAGATTATATATTTTTTAATTTGAAAAAAGGACAATTGCTAATGGAAATCTCTAGCGAGTTCTTAATCCACCTTTAATTCTTTGATTATTCACTAATCAAAATTAAAGTAGCAAGAACTGAGCTTTTCTAATGAAAGAATATTATCCAATTAGAAAGATCCTAGAACAAAAGCTGTGCCATGAATTTTGTATGAAAGCCAAATTGATCAATAAAATATAGTCTTTCCTCTCGTCCTGCATATTCTTCCGATTAATAAGGCGCGGTAAAGATTTCCAAATAATGGGTGGGGAGCGCTCTCAATGCTGGACCAATGAGAAGAAAGAAGCCTCTCATTGTTCAAAAAGTTCTTTTTCTCGAATTAGTTCTTCTTTTGAGAGCATCTAAAAGGTATCACAACCGGAATGAATAAGAACTCGTATGAAGATTAGAAATTAAAATAATAGACAAGTGTGGGGATTAGAGAAAATTGAATTTTTTATGGAGAAAAATGATATCAGTTAAAATTAAATTATTTTCTTCGAACAAAACTCTAGGAATTGAGTTGTTACATTATTTATCTATTGGACTGTTACAACAAGAATTATAAGTATCCTTTTTTCTCTAGATAATACATTTTGATGTCGAATGGAACAATTTTTCTAACTTGAAGAAAATAATAATTTCATTCTGATTTGTAATTAAAATCTATATTCCAAAGATTCCAGAAACCCGTCTTATTTCAGCGCGTATTGAAATTCTTTAGGAACAGTATTCTATCGTTCAGTGAACTAGCCAATTTTAGAATATGAGACTATTTTGATCATAGAAATTATACTCTGGTAAGAGTATTTCAAGCAGCTAATAATATTGTACATTTTAAACTTTGGAGTTTAGATAAGAAATCATTTCACATGGCTTCAACGTGTTATCTGAGCACTTTTAGTATACTATTTGAAGCCATTTAGGATTATGAAATAACTGGGTGAAGATCAAAATAGTTGAAACTAATATTCGAATTCATTGAGAGTTTCATTTCTTTCACAACTGAACATGCTCAATCCGAAAGTTGTGAGAAGAGAAGCAAAGACCTTTGATTGCAGCCGATGGGACTTTGATGAGGACTCTAGCCCTCATGAAGTGAACGAGAAGGTTAAGATCCAAGAGCATGACAATCTCATAGATTGGTTGGAGATTATAAAGAATGAGATTATCGAAATTGAAAACATCAAGGTCGACTACAATCAAAGAGACAACTTGAGCTCAAGGAACGACGCTAAAGAGTTGGATAATATATCCTTCGAGGAGAGACTTCTCAAGAATAACGGCTTCTACTTCAACATGAAGCGTTCTATGAAGTACATCTCTAAGCAATTTCTCATTAGTGATTCTTATGCAAAGTCATTTTGTGATTTGGTCAATGTGAACTCGTTCGACTTCAACCGGTCGCACATGGTCTATTTCAACGGGATCAATAGGGCGAAAAAGTGCAAGATCAACCACACCCTTTCCTCCGAGGAGGAGATCTGTCCAGAATGGATTATTGGGAAGCAATAAAGATCTATTCAAATAGACTTGCAAATGCTACACAATTCTTCTTCCAAATTTTCTCACAATTGGACCATTTCGTTCAAATTCAACTTAAATTATTTTGAAAGCCGTATAATTTTTACATAATATTAGAGCACTAAAAATAGCAGTATCAATTTCTAATATTTTTTTATCATCATGTCATATAATAACTTTTACAAAACAGATTAAATGCAAAAATGTGAAAAATACATAGATAAGAGATTTGATAGAAACTAATGTATTTATGTACAAGAAGGTCCTTAACATTTTTGATGAACTTTTTAAGGTCTCCGACCAACATAGGAAAGATGAATTTGGGACATTGTCTGGCCCTATGCATTAGAGTTACAGATACAAATATTTACTATTTAGCTTCGAGTACTAATCAAGTTTTGAAGTCAAAAGACTTTTTCCAAAGAAAGTATCTGTAAAATCAGAGCTTTCGGATATGGTTGTTTTACTCGAAATGAGGAGAGTGGAATCAATCCAGGAATTCTTCATGATTGAGAACATTAATTGCTGAATTAGTCGATTTCTTTTTTTTCGAAATGATTTCCAGAATGAATTAGCGTTCTTAATCATAATGTTTCAAAATTGATTAACAAAGATTGGATATTTCTCAAAATGAAACATATAAACTAAATGCAGATCCGGAAATATCTTGGGATCAGAATAAAGTTCTATTATGTTGATTTATCCCAAATTGGACATTGAAATAAAATATTTCTTAAATCAAAGCATTTTATTCATCAAAACTGCCATAGTCTTTTCCCATCTCTCACGCAATCCTTCATCATTTCGGAAGTTTATTCTGGAAATAAAATGTTATAAGTACCTAATGAGATGATAATCTGATGGAGCCAGATCAGGTTAATAAGGAGGATGAGGAAGGACTTCTAGTCCGAGTCTTGCAAGTTATTCTGCTGCAAAATGAGCTTTGTATGCATCAACTACTCTTTTCACTGGGTTGCAACAAGTTTAAGAATTTATTGTTCTCCCATGTGACAGTAATTCATAACTCCTCTAGGTCCGATTCATTATTTTGATGTCCCAAGATTTCTACAATCAGATTGATGATAAAATCTATTTTGTACAAGAATATCAAAAACCTAATGAAATCCTTTGCATACATTCAGTTGAGAGAAACATTTCAGTACCGTATAAACAGGTTCTCTATGGCTGAGTAATACTCTTTGTATACTCAATGAGTAAATATGAAACATCCCTGAGGGCTAGAATCATGTTCGAAGGACCTGTTTTTCAGCTGGCATAGAATATTATTTTTTGACAAATCTTCAGTAAAACCATAAAGATCGACCAGTAAGCCAACTAATTTACCTCGACCTAAATTCTTATTGAATTTGTAACAGGTTTATGATTCGTTGCGAGCTGCGGCTAAAGGAATAAGAAAACCACAAATTGATTTAAAAGTATTCCGATTGGCCCATAAGATTACCTAAAAGTTATCATAGGAAAAATTCAATCCATTTTATCTTTGAGCTTGAAGATATCCATAAAAATGCACGAAAAGGTAATCTCTTACAAAACTTTTCATCCCATCTTTCTTATCATGAGATTATTATATCCTTCATCTTATTTTTCAACGAAGATGTTCACTATTGAATTAAACTTTGGAGAAGATTTTCTTTTGTCTGAGATGATCTGAGAAGAATAAGCGAAACTTGCACATTCATAGTGATTAGTACAAAATTTGTATTGATTATGCAATCTCTTGAAAATAACAGGTCACTCTTTGTCCAAGGGTCAATTTTCCTCGTAAAGTATTCATGCCCGGATGTACTAAAAGAAGAAAAAATATAATTAACAGAAGGAAGAATGAATAACGAAGCAACCTAATCAACCAAAATAGTGAATTTGAAAATACTAAAAAGGTGTCAATGCAATTGAATTTTGAAACCTAGACTTCTGTTTACATGATATTTGTAGATAATGAATTAGGGGTATAATTTAATCCCAGTGTGCCTAACAGAAATCTTCTCACTACGACCGTTTTGAAAGTGCTCGAGGAGTATCCGTAGCCAGAATAATTATCCTGCTGATCTTCCAGTGAAGTAAAGAGCGAAGAATGTAGTGGAGGAATTTTCCACTTGAGATTATACTTTCTCACAGTATGAGAGATGAGTTTATTGATTTCGAGGAGTTTTGGAAGATCTAGGATCTACTTCAAGTGCGCTCTCAACAGAGATGTATTACTAAATATCATGCCTTAATTACACATATCACTATCGATTTAAATGGAATTAGAGGCAAAATGTGTATTTGTGATGCAGAATATTGCTCGTGTGAGAAATTTTTAATAAATGATTTGGAGGCTTAGGAAAAGTGGAATTTGTTCAAGGGAACCAACCTGTGTTAGAGAGTGAAACTTTTCTATCAAGTCTGGAGCAAAAGCCTTGACGGCTTCCGTCATTTTCATCTCCAGCCTCGTCAGGGCCTTCTCCTCCGACTGGCCGAGGCAGAACTTTTCTTTCAGCCAGTCGATAGCTTTAACTGGGTCCTTGGCAATGTCGCAGATCTCAGCATCTTGTACCAACGCGAACATGGTCATTAGAAGATTTGCATGGCTAAAGGAGGAAAATGCGTTACGCCTGAGAATTTATGTTTATAATTTCCGACATCTCTTTGAGAGAATCTCTATTTTAGGATCAATAGCTCTCATTGAGCTTTGCAGCGATTTTCCTAACAGCGATTAAAACATTTTTCGGTCTGATCCTCATAATTTATAACTTCTCCTTCATAATATCATTTTGGTTATTTCTTGAGATTGCTGTGAATTTTGTCTACAGAGTTCTACATTATGAAGTCATCGGTGGACTGATGAGATAAGTCGAAATATATATTTCCATCGGTAAGAATCCTCATGAATTATATTAATTCGTCAAAAGCTTTGGTCAGTGATGTGATTGATTATTAACTTTGACAGGTCATTATATAGAACTTTGAACACAACTAAACATTTTATTTTATCAGACGAATGAAGTGATATCTGGAAATCTATCTAGTAGAGATTAATTAACATTACAAAAGGTCTATTTATGCAAATCTTAAAAAGAATAATTTATCAGAAATATCCTCAGATCATAAAATTGATGAAATTACTTCAAAAATTCATTAAAGACAATTCTTTTTCAATTTTTAAGCAATAAATCCAAATAAATCTCAGTCTTGATGTGCTCAATTCTTTTGTAGAAAGATGAAAGAAAGATTTAACAAAAACTTTGAAACAAATAAGCTGTTTTATCTCAGTTTCAAAGACAGAATCGCATATCTTTGAAATTTAGATTTAATGCAGAAGATATACACATCCCGGGTACTAAAGGAAATAACAGATAAGCATCTTCAGATTCTTTGAATGGTTAGAAATCATGTCAAGAAACTAAGAAATAACATAAATAACAACTCAGAGAGAGCAAAATCGTCGAAATGGTCAAGACGAGGGATATCTCTAGAGGAATTGGAACTCTGAAAAAAGTGCCACTTTTTAAAATTCCACATTGTCTTGATTTGGATTTATTTTAGTGTTACATGACCGAGGATAAATTACTGAAAATATGCCCTTTTTCCCGGTTGTACAATTTTTAAATGATCAATCCAACACGAGACTGCCAAAACTATAAAAATGGTACATTTAGTAATCAACTTAATGAATTAAAAGTCTATATTTAACCACCTCTAATTGGAATTGTGGAAATGTTTCCTCAATTCCTAATATTCAAATTCGAAAGAGAATAAATCTATTTTATTAATAATTACTAGAGCACCAAAAGTCCGATTTTTGCTCATTTGTTATGTTATTTAAAAACGCATTTAATGAGCATCAACGTCGAAAACCATACTTCTCTATCTCTTTTTCTTCAGGAGATAATTTTGCTAATATTTTGTTATTTTTATCTAGTTTCGCCTTATCTGAAAAAAAATAAATCCCATACTGAAAATTAGTTTCGAGACACCCATATATATTTTGATTAAAAGAGAATTGTTCTCTCAGTTCGTTTTTTTGTTTCTTCACAATGCTAAATTATTTTCATACAAGTAAAAACAATTCAAATTTATTTTATATACAAATACATACATGACTGTAAATTGTTTTAATTTAGATTTTCGTTAAATTTAATGCTAATTTTGCTAATTTTATTGTTATTTCAAGTACTTCAAAATGCTATTTTAACTCATGATTTTTGCTTTTTCTTTGGTACTCTAATAATTACTAAACCGGTCTTAGTCTCAGAGTTGATTGATTCTATGGTAGAATTCTCAATCCTGATTGGCAACATTAGCGATTACGTTCATAATGTACCTCTTAACACATCCATTTACGACAAAGTCTAATTCATCGCAAAGCATATTTCATCCTGAGGCCAAGTTCTTTTATGGCATTTATGTCATAGAGGCATGTAACAACTCGTTAAGTATGCCCGAAATAAAAGTACTTATTGTTGTTGAAGGGCTGCTCTTCTTTCTAATTCTCAAACATGACGATAAATCCTATTAGTCCAGATAACTCCTCGTTCGCAGAAGTACTCTTGAGGGTACAAACCCATTTATCCACAATTTATCATAGAATTTCTTTAACAATCTCAAATTATGACGTTAAATCCTTCAGAAAGCTCAATTCCGTTTTATTCCAAATCTTGAATGATTGAATTCAATTAGCTTAAACACAGGCCTACGAATAAGGTCCTTGTGGACTGAACATGTAGATTTAGTCAAGTTGAGTTGAGAAAGTTTATCTACTAAAACTAAAATAGATTTTGATAAACTTTTATTTATAACTGAAACAACGTTAGCAAGATTATAGACAAGAGGAAGAGTTTTCATTTTCTTGATCTAAATAATAGTTTTCGAGATGATAAAATTCAAAACTTTCTCCAAAACAAGCTGTTTGCTAAAGAAACAATAAAAGGAAGTCCGTTATTGATTAGACTCTCTATCTCGAAGAAAACACGAAAAGTTTTCCAATAAAAACGTTTTGTATTTGAATAATTTTTAATAAAACTTCATTCCTGTGAGATTAACTTGATAACATATTATCTAAATTAAATTTTATGGTATGAAACTTATAAGCGAGTCGTATTATGTATAAACTCATTAAACTTAATTAAATAAATAATAGCAGTTATCTAGTCACACCTCGTTGCGACAACAGTAATATATTTGTTACCGTATATTCAATGAATTAGGAATTTAGCTTAATTCCTAGTATATTCAATGAATCAGTAAGTTTCCAGTAGATTCAATGAAGGTTTACAAAATTTAGAAAAGAAATGCAAACCTCTTTAACTTTCTTATACTAAGCCTGATTTTAAAGATTTTTTTATTTTCGTTCCTACTTTCTCAATTTCATGAACTATCCTTTTTGACCTGTAATCAATCAATCCTGGTTTATAAATAGTTGTTGAACATTGAATAAAAGGCGCTGAAAACAGTAGCGTAGTCACTCCCAAGGTCTACTCTCTCTCCGCCTCTTTAACACACATACACGAATTTACACGCATTAGTGTATAGGAACAACATTCACACTCACAGCCCTAACACACATTCAATAGAAAAAGCGACGAAGAAATTTCCCACGGTCAATTCGCTCAGTAAGGTTCATGAAATTTACTGATTCATTGAATATACTAGAAATTAAGCTTAATTCCTAATTCATTGAATATACGGTAATATATATTCAAGCTAGATGAACTTGAGAGAGATTGACCAGTGAGAGAATGGGGTAGACGATATATATTTAGTGCGAGAACGCAGGGTGATTTATCGACGGAACCCTGGGATGAGAATGCTGCAATTTTGACTTTTAATATAATGAAAACAATGACTCCCTGAGACACCTATTAAACCTTGTTAGTAAACTCCCATAAACACTAGTGAAATAGGAACTTATCGTCCAAGTTTCATTTCGTTAACCAGTTGAGAGTGGGATTGAGACGTCTGAGGTTCCTACTATAATGAAAACCTTGAACAAGTTTGAGTAATGTACATTTCATTTGTTGGCACAGTGATTGGTTTATAGACTATAGCATACTATACTCAACCGTCTCCCAGTCGGTAGGGAGCGGGGATAGCTGTTCTAATGAGTTCTGATAGGACGAAATATAGATTCTTCGGATTCCTCAATTTTTAAAGGAAATTTATTTCTAAAAATATAGTCTCGTTTCAAACTTGATTTACCTGTTTTTATTTTGATTGAACTTTTTATTTACCACTCTCTAACTTGATCAAATCTCGGGCTAAAGAAATGAAATATCAATCAGAGCGTCTGGAAATTCCTTTCATTTTCATATACCATGGTCAAATTACTTGTGAAAGATCTGGTCACAGATTTTCAGGAACCACAAAATTAGCCCAACATTTTTTAGCCCGCTTTTTGATAGAAAATATCGTCATAACTTGCCCATAACGGCCCATCAAACTCCCCCTAATGTTTATAAACCTCCAAAATGCTTGACTATTTATGATACGACAAGATCTCACTCACCGTCTCAGGATGAGAAATGAAGTGGAACAGTATTGCCAAAACTCTTGGAAATAATTTGCTGTCTGTCCGCCAAGAGCGTCGAGCATCTGACGTGTCAGCCGGACCTCGCATGCCATAATCTTTGGGTCGTTGCCCAGGATGTAACCAAAGTCGATGTGGAACAGACGACCGTCCGATGTCAGTAGGACGTTATCCATATGCCGATCTCCGATTCCGAGCAGATAGGTTATCACGCAATAACCAGCTTGTAAAAGAAGTATAAATATAGAGTGCACATTTCGGTTAATTGATTTATCTTGTTAGCTCCGAATCCAATTATCAGAGAGAAATGATTAAAAATTCACTACATGGCTTATCTCAAGAATCTTGAAAAAAGTTAATTAGACACTTGAAGGAAAAATGATCGTGAAAACTTCGATAGAGACATTTCAATGACCAATAAAAATACTTCTCAATTTCTCGCTCATTTAAAAAGAACGACCCGAAAGTCTGAATGACGATTAAAGCTTACTGATCACGTCTATACATGCCATGTAAATAGGGTACAGAATTTAAATACGTAAGTGTAAGGAAACGAAGAAGAATGAGTGATAAATTATCACTGATAATCAACAAATAATCCCGCAATTTTTATGTTGTAATCAGATTTCTTATTTTGTAACCATGAACAGAATCTGGTCAATGAGACATTATGTACCCTAAGTATGACTAAAGTAATCATCAATCAGACTTTCTGGTTGTTATTTTCAAATGAACGACTATTTCTCGACTACTCTACACTTAATTTGTAATTACTTATTCTCTACACAAAAACTGTTTAGAAACTCAAAGAAAATTTCTCAAGCCTTAACAGGATTCGAATCCGAGTTAAAAATTCTAAATTGAATAAAAAGAATTGGGACTAAGTTATAAATATTTGTCTTAAAAATATATAGAATATTATGCAGAGATGTCAAGGTACTAATAAGCGAAGTTGAATAGCTTTTTTGAAATTGCTTGAAACAGAAAATAAACGATTTTCACTATTTTAAATGACATCTGAAGAAGGGAATGATCCAACCAGTAACGAAACGCCTTGTCAAAACCCCCATTGTTAAAATTATTATTCCGTCGATTGGGAGTCTCTCGTGTTCAATGATGTGCGAAAAAACTTCTTTATTTCTGAGGTTAAATGAAGAAATAGATTTTAAGAAAAAAAATTCTTTCGCTAATATTTCTGTCATGAATTAACGATTTAAGATACGTAGACGGATACACTTCAGTACTCAGATGAATAGTTTTATGAAACAACCCTTAACACACAAATAGGAAATTAATTAGTTTCAGGGCTCTAATTAAAATTCGTGAGATGCAACTGAATAGGTCTAACAAGGAAGCTTCCTTGAAACAAGAAAGTTTTTAAGATTAACCTGAATAATAATTCAGATTTTTATCTTAACACATGACTGAGTAAAATTATCAGGTTGATGAATTTAATTCAAACCTTTAATTTGAAACAAACCTGAAATTGATCTGGTTAAAGATTCTCACCACATGATCGTGTATAATTCTCCATAGCAGTTTTGCTAACTCCGAGTAAATCCTTCTGACTGGGGTTGTTCTCTTGAAGATAACTCAGAATGGATCCGTTCTTGAGAATAGCCGAGAGGGTCTTTGATTCGAGAAATTGCACAAATCCATCTCTTGGACCGGTTGCAAGCACCTTGTATGGACTCAACTTTAGATCGAAATTCTCCCTTTGTAGGATCTGTAATTATAGGAAAATTGACATAACAAAAAGCTTTTTCTATACAGTAACATGCAAAAAGATTCATACATAGCCTTAATTGCGATTCTGAAAAAGTTATCCAAAATCTTACAGGTTTAAGAAAAATAGCGAATTCCGAAAACTAATCCGATAATAAAATTTCATCAGATAATCCCAATTATTTTCAAGTTAAGAACTACTAATGAGTAGAAAAAATAGTAGAAAGAATTTTAGATCGAACTGTGACCATAACGTTTTTAAAAAATAAGAAATTTATATTTTCTCTTGATACAAATATCAAATTTTAGTTTACATGTTGCATCTATTTTGGTCAGAATAAGTTAATCGCTGTCAAATTACACAGGTTAAAATTGAATTCATTAGTTGTTAAGTTGGTACTGATTTACAGTATCTCATAGGTGTGAATTCGGAAAGAGGAATAAAATTCGTCTTAATTCACTTTCAATCAAGAGTAAGTTTCTAAATATATCCAATGAAACAAGTCTCGATGACTGAGGTTTGTTTGTGTAAAAAAGGGGGTCAGAGATTTTCGTGTCACAAATATTTCATCTTGGTGTCACCTTATTTCTACCTCTTGTAAATTTTTAGGATATATTTTTAAAGTCATATGGCACCTTTGGATAACGATATTTTTGGTAAATATCTTAATATATTAAATAGGAGAATTTTCTCTTTTATTTAATACAACTATAAATTTATCATTGGTTTCAATTTTTAGGTATAGTTAATAATAAACCATCATACTACTCAAGAAAACTATGGTCAGAAATATTTAAACCACAAAAATGTGCGTACCTCCCGTGGTGAGGATGTATTGACGAGGATGAGCCAATCAAATTCGAAATGGGAAAATAACCTCATCTTATTGGATGAGAAGCTTTCTATACAAAATTCCTGGAATTGAAATGATGTGAAATTTAAGACAGGTTCCTTTGATAAAGAAAACTTATATTCATCCGAAATTTTGCATCAGTCAGAGTTGAGTTTAAGTCTGAGGAAGAATCTCACTAGTTTACAAGAACCAAAGGTGGTCAAGAAAAATAAATGAAAAATATTATCTTAAAATAATAAGCATTTGCAGAGACTCTAAAATAGAATAGTAATCGCTCTACACTTCGGTACTTGGGATCTTATACACTGGAACAAAGAGATCAAATCGAACAAACAAAAAAAGTTCTGAAAAAACACCGGTATTGTATGATTGTTTTACAGATGAAATACTCAACTAGTGTCTGTTAAAGTGGCATGACAAGGGGGCAATTCGTCTTATATCATCCTTCGAGGGCCCCCTTCCGCCCCATATTACAGTACCAGATATTCAAAATTACTCAAAAAGAATGAGCCATTGGCAAAGCCGGAAATAGTCCATAATTATAACAAAAACATGTGCGGTGTTGATTTGCTAGACAACTAAATACCGAGAAGCAAGCTTCTCTATAAGCTCAACATCAAATAAAAGCAGACATGAGGAGAAAGATCTTACAAATCGTAGACATTTTCTTATCGACCTCAGTACAAGTCTCATCTATGTCCTACGGAAGATGCTGTTCATGATGGAATTGACCACAATGCAGTCAAAACTGAAAGAGGAAGATGCTTTCTTTGCAAAACATAACTTTCTGAAAAATTTCGGTCATGTCAGAATAAGTCGAGTATGGAAAATTATATGTATTTTTCTTTCAGAAGGCCCCTGGTGACACTGGCATCACAAAATATTTATCTCCGAAACTGGAAATTTAAGAAAGAATCTTAACGTTAATCTTTCCGTTAAAAAAATATAATTTTTCCAAAATCCTGAGATTTGTGCTACAAGGGTTAATAATTTGATAAAATGAATACCAATTATTTCACGGAAAAAGAATTGTATAATTTAATTTTTTATCGTTTTACTCCCAAGGGAAAGTAGGTATCCCCAGTTACATATTAAAGTTCAATATTAAAATGAGGTTAGATTAAATTTATAAACTTGTCCTACAACGCATAAAATATGCTTCCGTGGAAATAAAACTTACGTTATCCATCAGTGCAATAAGTTGTAGGATTAATTGATCTTGGCGTAAATCATCGCCGTATTTAAAGATTGTCCGATATTCTCGATTTTGGTCATCAATTAGAGTTAACAGCGCTGGATTCAGAGAGCTCTATAAATATATTTATAAAAAAGATTTTTTTCAATATTTTATTTACACTATTATTGTTGAAAATTTCATCTCGAGTAATTCGTATAATAAAAATGATAAAACATTTATAATCAAAAATGTTTCTACTTTCAAATTAAGTTAATGTGACATACTGAGTAGATGATGTGAGGTAATTACGAACAGAAACGAACAATTCTGAGGTCGTCTCACTCATTGAAAAGAGATGTCCAAGGACCAATAGATTTATTCCTTTAAACCTTATATATGACATGTAATGACGTGAACAGTATGTCCGAAATAAAGTACTTATTGTCAGAACTTGGACATCTCTTTTCAATGAGTGAGACGACCTCAGGACATACTGAGTCATAAAATCTATGAGCGTTATAAAATTTTCAGCCACTTTTTCGTAATAAGGATTTGTTCTTTGGGAATTATTATTAATCAAACGTTGATAGAGCTAATGGAATCTTACGTTAACAATAAACATTGGATTACCTGAGTAGAGAGTATAACACGCAAAAATGGTTCAGAACAGTGAAGAAAGTATAATTTCACGCTTTTACTGAATATGCAATGTGTTTTTACACTTGAAACCAAACAAAATGACTCATTGGTTTCCAGATTAGGATATTTTCAAATAAATTTCAATCCGAGTCTTTTTCTCAGCTGTGTCTTTTTGTATGTGCAAAGAGGAAATTTCGAAGGTTTAATGTTAGGTTGTGAAGTAAAATTTAAGTGACTCGGCAAACATTGAGTAACCCAAATTATGAGTTTGTCCCTACACACTTTTGAATGTTTTGTCCTAAAGAATTTCATCTTCCTTTATTCTCAATGATAATATATCGTTCTAGTCAACATACCTTGAAAAGTGTCGCCGAGTCTGAATCAACCTTGAAGACAGTGAACTCAGGATCAAGGGGAAACGCGAAAGGTATTTTGATCTTGGACACCTCTCCGTACTCCTCAGACATGAGTTTGCTTTTAAGAATTTCAATCTGGCAAGGAAAATAGATTGATGAAGGTTATCGAAAGTTGATCGTGAGATTTAAATTAACCTTTTTGAGTCGATTTCCATTCTCAAACTTGACGCTTGTCATTATTTTTTTGAGTTCATTCACGAATTTCGTTTGAGCAACCAGTTCATCGTGCCAGCTTTGTTTTTCTGCATTGCCCTGAAAGAGTAGAAATATTCAAATTTTGCACCACAAAAGAAAACTATCAATAAACATCGACATAGAGTGTACAATAGGTCACTGCGTTTGCAGAAAGGTTTATAGATACAGTTTTTAGATATAAAGAGGATGCTGAATATGGATTCGATAATATGTGTTCAAATTACTAAAATTGACTTTGGATGAGTCCTACTCATAAGCAGGCCAACCAAAAATATGCTCATAAAATGTTGAAAAAAGTTAGAGTTTCAAGATTTTTGGTCTAGGAGTTTATCTTTCGTCTTGCAGAAATTAGTAGAAAAGTGAAATTCAATCTTTATTATAGCCTGTGTCAAGATAAAATTCAATATTGTCATTTGAAAAAGTACGCTCCTTTTTTAAGCAAATGAGTAGTGTGGCAAATCAAACGATATTGTCCTCTATGAAGAGCTGAAAATGCATCTATTATACAATTTAACATAGAGCTTAACCTCTGGAGCGACGGTTTGACTTAATCTCGGCTAATAAGTTAAGAAATTTTAGTCGATAATATTTTGGATCTTATTCCTGCACACTTACTAATAATGGTCGGGACACACACTATGGAATCATAGTTTTAGCCCGGGTGTAAGGTGCAAAGTACTTGTGAGTAGTATGGCAAATCACCATACACTCTTAATACAAGTGTCCACATTTTTAATGTTACTATTTTTTATATGAATGTATTTATAAAGAGAAAGAACCAATTGTATGTTTCAAAGAGGAATCTGCAAATACCGGTATTTCTGCCTATCAGGCGTCATCAGTACAGCTATCCCCATCTCCCAACAACTTGGGAGACGTTTGGGTACAGTAGATTAACCACTAAAATTCTATTCATTAGAATTAGGAAGTTAGAGAGAAGGGTTTTACGAAAAACATATATCCAGATTATTTAGTTTAAGGAAGTCACGCTCTTTGGTTCATTTTGTTCAATCTGTGAACTAATCTTACTCGGCATTTCACGATTAGTTTCAACCTTATTATTAATAAGAACCTTCTCTGCTCGGATAAAAATCTCTCAAGTACCAGAATAAAATGTATATGTTACTGTGTATTTGATGAATTAGGAATTTAATAAATCAGTAGGTTTGCAGTGTGTTCTATGAATCTTAATAGTTTATACTGCAAACTTTCTTCTTCATAGAATTATTCTATGGAAATTTTATCATAGTTTTCTCAAGAGAAATCTTCAGATAATGTTTGGAATGGAAATTTTCAAATCAGCGGATTGACTGTTTCTCTTTTCATTCAATGATTTCTTTAAGTGAATACTATTAATCTAGTATATAATTGTGAATCTTGATCATAATAGGATTCTTGGATTTTACTGTAACTTCATTTTGAGAAAGATGCGACGGGGAAGAAGATTAATGATTTTTAACGTGTCACAAAACTAATGTCACTACTTATAAGCAACTGTATCCGTGATGTATTTTAAAACAGTTACTAACTGTCAGTTAGGTTCGTTGATACAAAGGAATGTTTTCTTTTTACACAATCGACAAACAATCCTATCTTTCGTCTGTTCAACTCTCATTGGCATATGACGGTCTTCAACATAAGATCTTGC
>JJOG01005974.1:0-13188 GCA_000715275.1 Gyrodactylus salaris
CTCATGATTTCATAATGTGATACCCCATTTTATAACTCTTTTTTAAAATACAAAACTTCTATTCACAAAGAGTATCCTTACAGAGTCTAATATCTGTGTGCGTCAATTCTTCTGTGTGGATCAATTAAAAAAAACATTCTCTTCCATTGATAGAAAATGTGCACAATTCACAAAATAGTAATCCATAATTTTTCTTAAACTCGTCTTTGAATGACAGAGCATAGTTAACAACCTTCAGCGAAAGAACCATTTTGATGAATGGAGAGGTCTGATATTGTAAGAATTATTAATAATCTTAGCACAACAAGTCCTATGTGCTAGTAAATATTATCTAATCTTTATAAACGGTTGAGACTTTGTAGTTGGAAGCGTCCAATTCGACCGAAAAAGAATTGATAAAAATACAACATCTAATGAAATTTTTCAAATATAACACCCGACCATTAAAAATATGACTTTTCATACTTTTGGTAGTCCTACCAATGACTAGAATTTATAATTTTATATTCGTTTTACAAATCTTCAAGTTGCATAAAGAAAATAGTTTCTTTACAAAAATAGAAAAAGGTCGACTTACCTAGCGGATAGAGTAGTCGTGAAGGAAACGCAGTCTTTAACGCGAGATAAGGGTGTAGACCCAGTGATATCCTCCCAATATGCGGGCGTTGTACCTCCAGAGATACTGCACATCAGCCTCAGAGTGGTCATGGGCCTGGAATTCTTCTGGAGACTATCGGAGTTACGACCGGTGTTCTTGAGAGAATTAGCCTGAAGGCTGCCCTTTGGTAGAGGTATCGTGAGAGTGATCGGTTTATGGAATTTGCGCCTCCTTGGCTCCAAGGTGACAATCGGTGATACTGTGACGCCATGCGAGATGCCTGCGATTTGATTCACTAATTCTTGCGAGATTGTCTGAGCCTGCAAACAAAGAGTATTTTTAAACGTCTCAAGTTTCTTCTATTATTCTCCTTTGGATTAGGAGTAAATATTTACAAAAATGATTCTTTCAAGATACGCTCAAAACATTATTTAGACAATCAGTAATTTGAGAGATGCTTTTTTGAGGAAAAAGCAATTACGGAAAAATTTGCTATTTGAAAACGTTGAAATGCAACTACATACAGGTTAGAGAGAAATATGAAAAAAATATATATTTCTAAATGTTACTAGTTTTTAACCTGATTCAAAGCTATCAAAGTACTTTAATCTAAAAATTAATTTATCAAAATTAACTTTGTCACGACCACACAATTGTGAATGAACTTCAAAAATTAAATTGTAAAATATTTTATTAAGAAAATCAGTCAAAATATAATTTATAACTTTTAGGCAAAGCAATATAGAGATTTTATTAGCCACGATAAAGACTATCAGAATTATTGTAGATGAATCAATTTTTGTCTTGGGCGATTCTAACAGGATTTTTCAAATGAATTTACTCTTTATTCAAAGACAATAATTGTTAAGAATTGAAGTTCTTCAAAATATGCAAAAATAGAAATGATTCATAAATTTATCTTCTATTAATATTAAGTGATTTCTTTTTAATAAAAAACCTTTATAAATTATAATTTAAATTAAATATTATTAAATGACTGGTTGGGTCTCTGTTGTAGGAAATAAATTATCTTTTTTGGACATGTCTCTAAAATTTGCTAAATCTTTGTTAGATTATTTAATACTTTTGTTGACAAATACGATTTTTGATCTCTTGATGAACTTGAGAGAGATTGATCAATGAGAGTGTGGGGTGGACTTAATCTATTTAGCATGAGAACAAGGGTGTTCTTTCAACATTTTCAAAGACAACTGAGAAAGGAGATAATCCAACCAATCACGAAAAGTCTTTTCAAATCCCCCTCCATTGTTGTATCACTATCCTGTCGATTGGAAGTCTCTGATTTCCATCTTCAATGACATTGTAGAACCTATTTTGTCTCAAGTATTTGTATTTTCTTCTTTTAATCGAAAACTGTAATTTCACTAAAAATTTGCATTTATAGCCCTAGTCGTGATTGAGCAATAGGCAAGCGATTTCAGAGACCTTTCAGATGGATTTTTTTGCTTAAGAACTTTAAAACATTTCATGAATTCAGAAAATTTTAGTTTTTAAAAATACTTTTCCTCTATCATCTTTGTCCATTAGGTTCCAGATAGATTAGAAGGAATAAGTCTCACCTGTAGGCCGACGCGAATTCTCTTTTGCAGGGCTCCTTCAGGAAAGACGGCTTGCACCTGCGCAACGACCGTGGAACTGAGGACACCACCGTCAGAGTCTATTAATGCAGTCTCTTGACGCAGCCTTGAAATTATGGCCAAATACAGGGGTATGTCGTTGAGAATGACTTTTATGGAACGCTTATCTCTCATTTCATCGGTGATGTTGAGATTTTCTAGAGAGGAAACGGAAATTATCATCTTTTCCCAATTAAAATATCAACAGACACAAATTCAGCGCATTTTCAACCTGAGAATAAAAGTAATTAAATCAATTAAACAACCAGCAACTCCCAAGATTAGTAAGCTAATTATGAGAGAGAGAAAAAATAAAGGCAATAAAAATATTCTTAGAAATCGTTTAATGGAACATGGTGTGAGAGAAAAAGATACAAATTCAAGCAGAATGAAAAAAACCTTGAGAGAAATGGGAAAAAGAGACTTCAAGGTGGATTTAGAAGCGTAAATCAAGAGAAAAGTTGTTTTATCTGGAAAGTAATTACGACATCTGGGCACATTTATCATCTCTAGTCAGCCTAGGGATAGATTTATAGAAGAGATAATTATTACAGATTTATTTTTCAAGTTCGAGAGGATTTTTTGTGGGGTTTGTCGGTACCAAGTACAAACCTGCTCTGTTTCATTAAAAAGGAATTAATATTCAAAGTGTATGGATTTGAATGTGTATTTCTAATCGGGGAGAGAGAATCATTCATCAATGCAAATCTTGAAGTACCTATCTGAAGTGCTAGTAATTTGTCCCATAAAAAGAAAACAACTTGTTATGAATATATTATTTTAATGCCGCCAAAAGGGTATCTTTATTAAGGCTACAGCCTCAGAGTCAGTAGAAATACCAAAGTATTGTAAATAAAGTTTTAAACAATACTCCAACACTTGATCACGTTTTTTTTTAATTTTTTATGAAATCAAGTTATTAGGATCAAGTAGCCGGATATAGATTACGACTTAATAAACTTGTTTTGATCTTCCCTTGCAAATTATTAATTCATCCTTAATTATGAGTAGGGCACTGCTTTATGATTTTACCTCTTCTAGATCGCGCACAATCGTAATCTAGACATGATTTTAAATATTCATTCTAGGTGTTGGAAATAGGCAAAAATAATTTGTGTATGAAAATCGCCAAAACTTAAATCGGGATTTTCTCGACTATTTAAAGATTTTGTAAGAGATAGGAGTAATATTTGTGAACTGCATGAAAAATGCTATC
Organism: Gyrodactylus salaris; assembly: GCA_000715275.1. Taxonomy (NCBI): domain Eukaryota; kingdom Metazoa; phylum Platyhelminthes; class Monogenea; order Gyrodactylidea; family Gyrodactylidae; genus Gyrodactylus; species Gyrodactylus salaris. The sequence continues at coordinate 3,452 of JJOG01005974.1, forward strand.
CTTTAGAAGAAACGCTCTTAATTAAAAGCCTTTTGTTAGGAAGATGTGACTGATGCGCGATATCAAGTTAAAAATAGTCAGAATTTCGATATCTGAACGAAGAACATTCATTAAAGAATCTTTTTACCTTTAGGAGCGGAATAATTTGCTCGAACAGAATATTTAACGATATTTCCATTCAGTAGCCTTTAAAAAGCGGCCATTTGAATTTATTTGTCTATGGATAGATTTAAAGCGCTCGAAAGATAGAAATAGCCTCAGAATTAGTTCTTCATCAAATAATTGAGCAATCTTAAGCGATTCCTCGTGATCTTATTTCAAAAAGCAGTGCCCTAGTAATGAGTATCGCGACCGAAAACATGTTTATAGAGAAAATAATGGATTCTATTTTCGCCGAAAATGATGAAAATATGATTTGATGAAAAAATCATGACTTTCCAACGGTGCTTTTTTCTCGATCTCTAGTTAATTATGCGGGATAGTTTCAATAAAATATAGGGTTATTATCAAAATCAAGTGGAGAGGTAGACATTATTATTATTACAACCTATAAGACAGTCCAGCTGAAGTTACAGTTATGAAAAAGTGGAGTTTTAATTTTCATATTAATAACAAGTGGAGATGCTGTTTATTTATCATAAACTATAGGACATAGCAATACATGCTATCATAATAAAGTGAAAAACTCTAAATAATTCTCATTAAAAAAGGCTACAACATTCATGACATGAGATTTCGGATTTTTTTATAAAAAATAGGAATGTTTATTTAATTATACCAATGATCAAGTTGTTTCTTTTTTATTTGTCAATGAACAACTTTCCTGATTACTTCAAAAAATCTTAATGAAAAACTAATTGAAGAAGGACAATTTCTAGAACTTCATGCATTTCAATGTGAAGGAATTTCTACAGTTAGAAAAGACAGACCAAATTGCAGTTTTATTTATCTTCCAAAAATTTTTATTGCGATTTTCCGATGAGCAATGGTTTCCCCTGTTCATATATGATTGCAGCTATTTGGTTTCACGGGTCATGTAGAAGACTTCATTCAAAATAAGGTTTGAAAAAATTTCTTCAGCGGACATTTCAATGGCTGTGTTATAGAAAACATAGAAACAACAAAATTTAATTCAAGAGATAGCTTGAAGACCAAAGAAAAAGAGAACTAGGTCTGTTGTCGAGAAAAAATGTTGGCCTTTTTTAATGAGAATTATTTAGAGTTTTTCACTTTGTTGTAAAACTGTAATATTTATTGGTATCTCCTATAGTTTATGATAAATAAAGAGGATCTACACTTGTTATTAATATGAAAATTAAAACTCCCCCTATTCATACTAAATCAAGTGGACTTTCCTATAGGTTGTAATAATAATGTCTATCCTTCCCCTTGATTTTGATAATTACCCAAAATAGTGTTATTATTAAATATAATTTGTAAAATATTCAATTCCAAGTAAATACTCTTGAATTTAAGGAATACGAGAAAGTCGATCGCTTCTGCCATTTTTCACCAATGAAAACTGTAATAAAATATGCAGAAAAGCAAAACCTGCACCTTGGCAAAGTTATTGAACTCGGAAATGATTGAAGGATGAATAATGATTAAAGAGTGATTTCTGTGTAAACACAAATTCTCTTCTTTTTCTCTTAAAAAGAGTAAGAAGAATACACTCTTTGCCGAAATCAATAAATATTCAGCGATTTCTTTGACAAGTATTATGGGTAGGCTACCAGAAAGATGCGAGATATAACTTTGAAAAGTGCATCTCATGGAATGTAAAGGACGTGAATAAAATAAGTATTGAGTCAAAAATGACCCCCTGGTCTCGAAAGCATTAAATGGTGACTAAAGCTACCCAGAATGGTCAGAGAAATATTAATTTTCTAAACTCAAACTCAATAGGCAGAAATTATTACATTTAATATTTTTCATTCAATGTTTAAATTTTGAATTTAAATAGATTTTCTTTCTGGCCTAGCAATTATTTTTACTCAAAACTCTAATTCTGACTTTGTATTTTCTATTATAGTTTTCTTTTCTAAAAGAATCTTTTGCTAGATCAAAAACAAAACATTATCTAGATGAATAACCATAGAAAATCAGTCCTTTCTTAATTAATTTTATGATTTTAATCGAATCTTAAAATGACTGAGGGAAAAAACGTGATTTTGGTATCATAATTTTTGAGAACTTACCAAAGGAAGATCCGAGAGCTGATTTAACAGCATTTTCATTTGCTTCAAGAGAGTGTTCCTTCCAGGTTTCTCCATTCTCACTCCTCAGAATGACCAGTTCCCTCTGTCTCCCTTGAAGTGAGACAAAGTGTGGTACTTCCAAAAGGACTGGCTTATTGAATACACAAGGATACGGTCCTAGTTCCAAGATGCGACAAGCGAGACCCTCGCTGTCGTTCAACTGTGGCGGCTTTGTGGTCCTCTCCGGTCGTAGCATTCGACAGGTGATCCTAGTCGGTGCTGAGACTGATGACGGCGGTACAAGCAGGCGGAGACCGTTGTGTCGTGAACCTTTCATTGTACCTCCACGAGCGTCGACCAGGAAAGACACGAGGAATCTACATTTAAAAGTCAAGGTTTACCCATTTCTCTGTGTAGTTTCCTTGGACTGATTTAGTCTTGACTCAGAATCGAATAATGAGTTGAGGGAGCGCTCTTCAGCTTTGATTAGACCCATTATTTGTTGTTTTCAAACTTTATTCAGCCTTCAAATAAGTTTAGTGATAATGAAATAATATTTCATTCATATCTCTTGATGTAGTAAAAAATTAATTTTGACGAATTTTCATTGGTTGATTGTTTGGTGATTTGTTATTAATAAATAGAGAGAAAAAAAACTTGTAAAATATTTGCTCTTGGCAATACACAACCAATACTAGTGAGAGAGAGAGAGACTTGTGTACAATATCAAACTATGTTTTAAATGATGCATTTGATGTAGTTGAAGATATTATGTATATATACAGAGTATTTGAATACAGTGAGAGAGAGAGTATGCTGATGATTAATCGCGAAATATCATTGAAAAAGATAGAAAAACATGTATTGAAAAGAGATTTTTTTCAGATGAAAAAAAGTAAAAATTAGAAAAATTTGTTAAAACTAACCCAGATGTTATAGGATTTCTCTCAATTGGTACATTATTGGCAATTAGCTTCCAATCGATAACTGATTGATTACTCTTGATTTCGGTGTCGTGATAGGGAACAAAGTTTGTTATATCACTCGTTGATAGATCTGTGAAGCGTGGTTCACTGCGTAGCATCTGAAAATAAACAGTCATTAGAAAAGTATTCTCCAAGATGTTAGTGTAATCGGAACTGCCCTTGATTGAAGCGTTTGGAAATATTTTAATTAGAGACAAATTAAAACACCTCTCCTGTAGAGAATGATTAATGCTGTTACAAGAATCATGTATTTTTTTCATTATCATAAAGCTATCAATGTCTGATATTCAGCATTGGATAGAGTTATTAAAACACTTTTTAACACTCAGCTTCAAGATTTCATTTTCTTGAAAAAATTATTTTTCATTTCAAACAAAGTTGAGCACTTATCCACACTGGTATATAGGGTCTAAAGTAATCCGAAATTGTATTGAACTAATTAGTGTTTTTTTCAATTTTTCAAATTTTTAGAATTTAGGAAATTGATTCATTTGTAACAAAAATATTATTTTTCGCAACAATTTTGGTTAGTCTCTGATACATGAAATAATCAGAATCATATTCTGGCAAATCAAGGCCACCTTTAATCGCTCTGAGTCATTAGAAGGTAGGATGACATACTTGCTTAATTAGATCAACTCAAAGTTGATAAAGAAATAATGATCAATAGTCTATATTGAGAGAAATAATTCAAACGGCAATTGAAGTCAGGCGAATAAAGGAGAATCTTGATACAGAAGCAAAATAAAACGTTAAATTAAAAATCGATTAACCTAACTTCAACTGAAATCACGCAAAAACTCTGACGTTATTTTAATAAGAGAGATGTATTAGTATTTCCATGTAATTATCATCTTCGTCGTACATATCCTGTGAAGAAGAGCTTCTAGTTTTCATTCCGAAAGAGTCTTTGTGCGGACCATGATAAAATTCATTGATGTTAAATTTTAAAGATATTCTCAAAATCATTGAATAAATTAAAATACGTTCTAAATTGTCAAAAATTCATTCCTAGTTTTCTGAGCTATCAAGAAATATTTACAACTAAGAATAGTGAATTTAATCATGCTCCTTCAAGTAAAAACCGAACTAAATCGTAAAAAAATATCGACTCTTGTAGATCGAATAAGGACCGAGAGACGCTGAACGACATGGAATTGCTATTATATCTTGAAAATAAATTTTTATTTCTCTCTTATTTTACAGGTTGTAATCAAATACATTGAAGCAAACTTTGAAGACTTACTCTTGTTAGAAGCTTGAACGCTTTCTACCAAAATAAAACGTAAATTATCAATTAATGTTAGGTTTATGACTTAACTCTGCAATCAATTGATTGTGTCTGGAAAGCTAACACTAGACAATGCTAGAATAGGATAAACTTGAAAGATCTAGTTTTCTGATGAGTAGAGAGCTGCTTGCGAAGTCAGATAAGATCAGCAGAATTTTCATCTTTCAATATGAGAAAAAATTTGCTAAGATTTAATAAAAAAGCTGAATGAAAATACTGTAATTAATATTGTGCGAATATTTCCAAGGTAAACTTTTGTGATGCTCTACTGATGAGGATTCGGATTTACTTTAATAAGTATTTTCAATATTCATTCTTCAAAGATAATGCAGTCTCTTCGTTTTTATTTCATTATTGCGATTAAAAATCACAGATTATTTCCTATCGAGAGTTTATCCTAGGAATATGTAATTTTCATATCTACAGCGATAAATATTAAATCTATCTGGTTATTGAGTTTTCTTTTTCCACTTTAAAAAACATAGTCTTGGTAATAAATAGGATTTTGGAGAGTAGTCTTACGCTCAAAAAGTGGAGATTTATAAAAAAAATTTGATCTGAATTTTGACTAAAGGATCAACCAGCTTGTCGTTTTGGTTGAGACTCATCAGTAGAGGATACAAGTCGAAAAGAAAGCAAATGCATTTCAGTGTGGTAAAGTGTTCTTTCCATAAAGGTTGCAAGCCTGAAGCTTCGAATTTCAAGAGAGCAACACAGGAGAAGACAAGTCAAGGACATGGGATACTTTGGAAAGAAAGTTGGCCAATCTCCAACAAAAACAGCCGATTTTTCTAAAATTCTTTTTATCCAGACATTGCAGTTACATAAAGTATCAAGCTTAATACAAATTCGATAATTGAATTTCTTGAACCAGCTCCTAATAACTTTTGTATAAGAACTACTCATGAGAAGAAAGAAAATTCTACTTAAGATAATTAAAAAAAAAATTTTTGATTGTCTTTGAATACAAAAAATTAACTTGATCAAATCTCATTTTTCACTTATGAGTATATCCAAAATATAGTTATTTGAAGACATTTTATCATCGAATTCGTAATCAGCATTCTCTATATTTCTCGAAACTGTAAGGTGTGGATAAACTCTTTTCAAAAAGCAGTGGTATATTGCTTAGTAATCAGAAATTGAACCAAAACTGAAAGGAATTCTGAGCCTAAACTAGCCGAATTTCAACCCATGCTCTACTGATGGGTAGAGTGTTGAATTGTTTAATAAATCTAATTTAATAATTGACAGTTGAAGCAGCAAATTTACTAAAGTAAATTTCTAAAATGGCCCCCTCAAAAGTCCAAAAAACATGCCCGATAAAACATGCAAGACATATAAAATGATGAGAGCAAGAAACTTACCAGGTTTTTCACATTCTCTCGAATGTTCAATCCAAATTGACTTCCCACGAGACTGCTTTCATGAATGCTGTCTTCGCCTAAGGGGATAACAATCTATTAATACTTGTCAGGATTATAGAGTTGGCAAATTATCATGGTAATTTACAATTGATTCTATTAGTTCTCAATAGGATAAGAAGGAATCCTATTTAAGCGCCATGTTTCAGAATCAGATTTAATACAACAAAAATAATAATTACACACTCTCTGACTGAATTATTTTATCAAAGAAAAATATTTTCTTGAAAGAATCTTGAATATCTAAAATTTTTCTAACCCAGAACTGAATAAAATTTAAAAAGTGATACCTTTATCCAATACCGCAAAGTGAGAATTTGACCATAACTCCAAAGCGTTAACCAAAGAAAATTGTAACTTCCTCCTATTCAAATAGCCTAATCGGAAATCATCTTTTGATTTCTAGATCACGCCCAAATCGTACTTAATACAGGAGTTTTCATTTTGAAATATAGCCTTCTAAATTTTGTTTGTGAAAAAATCTGTTGATTAATGAATCATTATTTGTAAAATCTCACGAGATAAAATTTTCTCTCTCTGGTGAGAACTATTCAAGATGAAATGAGTCAAAATTAATATTATTGCGTGGAATGATAATAAAGAAAAAATACATTTTTGAACTGGTCAAACATTTTTTCTGGAATTATGAAAGAGCACCCTATCAGCAAATAAGCTCCATCCATCCATAAATACTATATAATTATTGGCCAAGTATAATTTGCAATGACTATTTATGATAAAAACCAGAAAATATTTGATGAAACTCGACTCCTCTTTCATGACAAAAAATATCGAAATTGATGGAGAGTAGTATGATAATCTCTCCTTGTGCTTATCCATACACCAGACACATAGATAAGAAGATTAACCTGTTGATTTACTCAAAGCACGGATTGCATTAACAGTTAATCCATAATAAACCTTGATTTACAAGTTAATGATACCCCAAGCATGAGATAACACATAGCTATGGCTTAAGGGTGAATAATAATCCTGACTTTTAGTCTCTACATTACTCATATGGGGACATAAAAATTCTTTAATCTACTAGTTAGTAGTATGTCATTGAAAATATCACTGAAAAAGGTAAAAATTAAAAAAAATCTTAAATTAAAAGGCTTGTATAAAAAGAATCAGATCAGAGATTGAATTAATATAAATGAGAGCAGTTTTTTCAAACTTCTGTGATATAGAGATTTGATCTTTCCAATTGTATAATAAGATTCGATCAAATGTCTAATCAAGACAAGCGATCTATGATGCGTACCTGAGACAATGGATTTCTTGTCATCCTTCTTTGATTTTCCATCTTTGAACTTCTTCTTGGGAGACCTCGATGTGAAAAGAATGTCATCAAAGTCTGAGCAAATGAGACTGCCCTTTGCATTCTTGGTCAAGTTTTCTGTGGACTTTTTGATAGAGTTATTCGAGACTAGAGTTATATCCTCGAGGACATTTTGTATACTTCTCTCCGACTCAATGTTCTTCGGCTCTCTCGAGAAAATTGGACTAGACGGCATAATTGTGTACTCTTGATTCTCTAAGGATTGAAGAGATTTATTAGACAACTATTCATCATCTCTGGAAGGAATTGACATTAATGACCAAACAATTTCATTTGAAAGAGATGGTCAGTAATTTCACTCTAATCAAAGTACTCAATTGTACCTAGTACAGAATATCATTGAATGAATCGAGAAGAAAAATGTCAATATGTTAGAGATTACTGCTCTTAACCCTCCACAGAGCCCACAGCAACGTTATTGTTACATCTCACTAGAAGGCTCATAACACCGACAAAATGAGTGATGAAAAAAACCGAACTACCAGCAACCAACTAAAGAAATGTTAGGCTTTCGAATGACACCCATTTCGCACCTCAATAATATCAGGTTTCGAAAATACAGCTGTTTGAAATTTGCGCGCGAAAACGATTTGAATTCTTTCTAGTTCACATTCTAAATTCTTCAATTTTCTTCCTCTTGTAAATTGCTCATCGAATTCTATGTCAAGGTGAAAATCTTTCATCTGGTAACTCAGGTTAAAGAAGAATGACAAAAATGTCTTAATATAAGGTTTTCCTGAATTAAATCTATCCTATTAAACTTTTGAATGAAGATAATTATTTGTAACGAGTATTCAACCCTATTCGTATTCAACTAACGTATTTCTTCTTCGGTGTCCGTAATAGGATTATCAGCAATGAGGTCGGGTCTCTCAAATTCCACACCAGCATTCAACCGATTCTTAAAGTCGAGATGTATCTCCTTATTCTCCTGCATGTAGACTTGGCCATCGATGAGGTTGTTGGTTTGTCCCTTCTGCAGCATCTTAATCTGATTCATCATTGTGACTGTCTCATATTCCCAGTCTTCAACAATGGTTGTCACTTCTCTGAGTACTTCGTAGATATTCAGGTAGTGCTGCTTCTTGGCAATATGAGCAGGCGTCCAGTTGTACTAATTGCAAAAGGTGGTACAGTTATTATGAGGTTCTTTTAATCTCAAAACTCTTTTTTTAGGCCAAAGAAGGACACTAAATATATAACATTAATGAATTGCATAGCAAATGTACACTCTATATAAATTCAACTTGATTTCTCCTGTTCTGAATTTATTAGATTGTAGACCACGGTGTTTGCCTCCCTGTGGGTTTCAATATTTTAAATCAACTTATTTTAAATTGGCTTAATCTTTGGGGTATAATTCCACAAGCTTGCAATCCGTGCTGATTGTGGATGCCTTCAAAATTAATTTGAATCATCAAAACCATAAAAGATGAGAATCAAGGCATAAGTAGGAGAAGTAGGATAGAAAACTGCTAGACAAACGATTTCGACAAGAAACCTAGTCAGATTTAAAAACTAGTTATTGATCAATATTTGATTGATTGAAATTTTCGATTTGAAAAGCTAAATAATCAGACTAAAATAGGAATCCGGATACTACTTGCTAGTAAGATGAATAATAATTATTGTGTTTAATGGCAGTACTCCATCTAAGATGGACCATCTTTATAAGAGACTCTTATTAAGAGTGCACCCCTTAAAATTATCGATAGAAATTTATATACTATTTATAAGTAGCGTGATAATACTTCTTCATCATTATTTGAAAATGGAATTTAACATTGGCATCAAAGTTTTACGAGCTCGCTCTTCAAAATCACGCCAACAGAAAAATATCACAATAGTTGGGAATCCCTATTGATAGTGTGTATCAAAATTAGGTTGCAATATTAGAGTTAACCAAAACACTCATTGCATATTAGTATTTCTTCATATTTCCTGTGAAAGAGACTAGATTTCATTCGAGGAAGAAAAGTGCACATTTGAATTGCGCGGGTTAGGTCTACTCTTGGATATTGCGTGAAAGAGCGCCATTATATCTCATATTTTTCTAAAATTTCAGACTAGAAAGAATTATTTTTTAATTGTAGTAAATACTTCTCTACTTTAATTGTTTTTCGGAAAACTATGAATGAATTTTGAAAGTAATCATTAGGGCTACCAGGAAATGTCTTTTTTTTTTTAAATCACAAAAAAGCAATAAATAATTTTGTACATGAAAATAGTTATTTTTAGAAAAAATACTATATTTAAAAACATGCTTTTTGATTGTGCAGTATTTCTAGTATATTGCTTCAGATTCTCAGGAGTGAAAGATTCGTCATTGCCAAAGTAGTCCCTCATTAAACTGAAATAACTAGAATGACAATTTGTGATACTAAACCCAAATTCACACTGCTTTCATTGGCAGTACAGACACACTAGCAAACACAAAAATTAGTAATCAATGACACATATTGAAATACGTGCATTTCATTGGTTGTTCGAGCT
>JJOG01005976.1:0-16447 GCA_000715275.1 Gyrodactylus salaris
TTTTTGAAACTCATATATATTCATATTTTTCATCGAGCTTTCTAATGTAAAATTGTTAATAAGATATTAAAATATTTCAAAAAGGTTTCGGAGGTCCAAAGACAAATTTGAGCACATTTTTGTGTTTATCTCATGAAATATACCTCACAGTAGCCCTAGTAATAAGTATTCAGCTTGCTTGACACTTCATAAGGCTGCGTAATCCAAAGATTTTTTTCTAATGAAAAATAACGACACAAGGAAATAAATCTATCGATGAGAGTCAAAAAAGGGACAATGGTATCGAATGCGATTTCAGTGGCGATATTTCGAGGTGACTCACTCATGAACCTGGGAACTGTTGAGATTCTCTCCTTGGTCACATCATAAGATGAATAGTCGAGTTTCAGATCAAAGATCTCATAAATACTTCCATTTTCCGAAGCATAGAGACGTAAAAAGTCCTGAAAAAATTAAAATAAAAAAATACTAATCTCTCATTGACATGATATCTGTGGATAAAGTTTGTAGACCGATCTTGGCGCGTAGTCTCATCAACATCCCGTATGTTGATCATGTTCAAGTTCCCACGGAGGCTGTAATCCTTGGCCCTAATTAGATCCACGTGTATGATCGAGTGTAGGCATTTGATAAGAACGAAAATTGAGATTATCGTTCTCAAAACCATCTCTTTCTTCTATTGTCTCTAAATATTGCTTTGAATTATCATGTTATATCTCTTGAGAGAAAGAGTTTCTCAATTATTATTTAAAGGATTGAAGAAGCTTTCTTCTTTGCGATAAAGTACCTTTGGATGTCTGAGCAACGAGAGGCTTTGTCGATAATGCGAATTGATTAATCGAAATATTTTTTTGTCTGACGTTAAACAGACGGTTATTTTACAAAAACTATAAACTGTACTTGGGACGGGTTTTGAACTATGTCTACTCGGGGCAATCGAAAGTTTCATGCGATTTTACATCCTCATATGCTAGATGAAAAGAAATTACACTGTTTAAAAGGTCAATTCTTAATTTAACTCAAATTTGAATATTTTGTCCTGAAAGATATTATAGGTCGTTCGAAAAGTAGTTGCGTATTTTAAGTTTTTTTCAAAATTCCGTAAAATTATGTTTTTCTTATTTTAAAAAGGCACAGAATCTACCAAAAAGATGTGTGATGTATTCGGGATAGATTGCGTTGGATTCAAAACTGTCCAGAATTGGTTTTTATGGTGTGAAAACCGGAAATTTTAGCCTAGAAAGTGTTCTGTAATCTGCAAGGCCACACAATCGGGTGTTGGAACAGTACCGCATATAAAATCCCTGAAATCTGTGAATAAACTCAATTACTGGGGTCCATGTGAATTGACTGTTGGTCAAAAAATGTAACGATATTTATTGTGTGGAATTTAACTCAGAGGACATAATTTTCTTCATAATACCAGAAGAAGGTCATTTGAGCTGCTTCCGTATTTGGACAGAAAGTTATATATTTCATCAAAACATCGCAAGACCCTGAAAATTTCTGAATACTTCTGTGACCTAATATGCATGAGATTTCTGTTCATCTTAAGAGTTATCTTTATAAACCCACTATTCTCTTTAAAGTAATTCGCTATGAGTCGAAAATTAAAAGTGGACTTGAATTCAATTTTATTGATTATGTAATTTTGTTGTACACAAAATAATTTCAAGTGCTAAAATTTGAGTAGTGAGATAACCAGTCCCTCCCATCCTAGAGATATCTTTTACTAAAATACATCTATCGTAGTATATTCTTCAAGATTATTGGATTTTGTTCATAACAAGATAAATTCTATTCTCCTCATAGGCATTTGACTTTTGACTGGAGATATGAGATGGACCATACTGATGTATTGCTTGTTCCTTTTGAAGGCTGAGACATCAGCTTGCCAGACAAATTGTAGATGTGCAAGGAGCATGGTTGAGTGTAGTATCTCCTCAGACCAATTACCCTTCAAGTGTAATTCCGACTGGCTCTCGCTGACAATCAACGTTAAAGTTATCGATCTGTACCTGTTGAATGGGTACTACGAAGAGATTTCAGGTCAATTTCTCGAGAATTGCCAAAACCTAAACACTTTCACCCTCATAAACCAGTTGCCGGCAATGTTGGCCATCAATATGAACCGACAGCTGCAGCACCTTAGCTCGATTACCCATGTCCTTTTGCATGGGGTGAGAATCGCCCAGAATTCTAGGCCCTTCCTCAGCGCTAATTCAAAGTTGAAGATTCTCGTCCTTGAGAATACAAACCTGAATAATGTTCTTTTCAGAGAGATGGTCAGCACCAAGGATTCGGCGGGGAACTTGCAATTAGAACAATTCCACATAATCGACTCTAACCTGATGGGATCGTTTGATGGTCACGACTCAATGGAACTCTTGTGCAGGGTCTCTCCCAATCTAACGACGGTACAGGTGATTGGCTCTAAAATACACAGACTCGGCTCGGGTTTCTTCAAAGGATGCCACCAAATCATGGACCTCAAGATATCCGGTGGGAACTTAAAGGGCAGCCTAGAATACGTTCTCGGTATGCAGGTGCCCTGGCTGGAAGCGGGTTGTCTGGGGGACTTGTTGGACCTGAGGTCGTTGGACCTTTCGCAGAACCAAATTTCGGGCATTCGGACCTCCTCATGGTCGAAAGTAGACCGAGAGGAGCGGTGCGCCTTAGGCAAGTTGGAACGGCTGACATTGGCGAATAATGAGATTCGGTTTCTCTCACAAGATGCCTTTCACTGTCTCAATAATCTCATCTACCTGGATCTCACTGGAAATATCCTTATATCCTCACCGATCAATGCTAGAAGCGGCCTGGGTGGGATACGCCTAATGAAAGGGATCAAGGTTGGAGTATTCGAAAGCTTGAGAAATGTACGACACTTGAAAATCGATAACGAGGCTGTATTTTGCTTAGAAGGATACCTTGATCGGTTAACAGAGAAAGTGAGAGGATACTTTCGGAATTTCTCAAAATGTCCTATTACCCAAGGTGGCAGAAACAGTGCCTTGGAAAAGTCTAATGATCTAAAACCATTTGAGGAAGTCTCGGAAAGAAGGAATCTCATTATTGGATTTTTGTGCTTATTCGTTGCAGCTTCCTTCATTCTAACTGCTACCAGTATTGGAGTACTTTTGTTGAGAAAGAGAAAATATTTGATTTGAAATAAAAATATTTTCTAACTTGTAACCGTCTTCTTTTGGTTTTATTTTAAATAGAAATCAAAGGTCAATTATATTTTAAATCCTTCTAGAACCCACAGGGCTTGTAGCTTCCTAATCTGTTATATAATGTCATGGAAATTAAGGCGTGAATAAAAGATTAAAAACATATCTAACAGTTTTGGTTACTATTTTTTCAAAAATAAAAAAAAATTTCCGAATAAAATACTTTACTGAAAGTTTTTTTTCTTTCAAAATTGATGTAAGACGAGAATTCATGATTTGCCGTTGAATTTTTTTGAAAATATTCATCACTCTAATTAAAACTTTACCATTTGAAGGATTGATGAAATTTGTTGAAATATTAAACTATACACCACGTGTATTACACGTCACACTTTAACCTCAAATTATTTTACAAATTAAAACGAGCTATTTCCAAAAACAACGCTTTTTTTCTTTGTTTTAATGAACTTGTCATATAAATTATTGGGATAAACGGCTAAAATTTAAGGAATTTTAGCTAATCAAATGAGTATTAACGTACATTGTCTGTTGATATTCACTACTGAAAAGCGTGAAAATGGTATCCAATGTTTATTTGTCTGTAACCTAGTGTATACTACTTTTGAGTAAGAAGCAAGTTATTTAAAGAAAAACTTTCTTTCATCACACATTTCAAGATCTTATTATATCCCCTCAGATGTACACCTTTTTCTTCTGCCTCATTTATCTCCCGAGGGTAATTGGATCTGAAGTGGATTTGTGATCGTATCATCAGTATTCACTTGTGTTGATATTGTGTCATAATTGCTAGTTGACGTTGTCAAGAGACTTTCATACGTCTCGAAATGGTTAGAGGTACTTCTGAGGTCAAGGATTTCTGATTGATATTTCTGATTAATTCTGCCAAGTGATGTGGCTTCATCGTTGTTTGAAAGGAAATCATCTTGTAGAAATCTGTTAATGATCAAATTTTGATTAAAATACCTTTTGAGACACTTGTGTGAACTCAGTTAAACAAAATGTAATTCTTATGCGGCAATTTTTGAGATTTTGAGCCAAAAGTTATCAATTTTTTTTCATTCGCTTAGCTTCTGTGGATATATTTTCTGCTCATTATTTGTATTTTCAAAATAGGAGTTGATCCTTGAAAACATGAAATAGGTGAAAAAGAGACTCAACTATCATACTCAGTACATTTCGAAAAATCCTATGAGCATATTCTAGACTTGTTTTCAATATAAAAAATAATTTTTGCCTAACTCAAATATTTTCTGGACTCGACGCGCTAGAAGAATAACTCTCTATTAAGTAACTCACTCAAATCTTGGCTCTTGGTTACATTTAAAGGACCAATCTGTATTCCACAAGGTCTAAAGAGAAATTTTTACAAATTTTTATTTTTACAGAAAGTTGAAAATGTAATGAAATATTATTGACCACACTTCAATAGAAAGTACTTGATCTAACTGGTTTTTTAGATTTTTAACCCTAGAACGGGAAATCAAAAAAATCACATATGTGAGAAATTGGGGGTGTTTTCAGATAACAGATAAACTCAAAAATAACATTATTCAATAGATGAAATAACAAACATAGAATACATAATGGGCTTATTGGCCAATCCTTTTTTTCTCTTATATATTCGAGATTGAAATCGATCGGGAGTGTTTTCACCCCCATTTCCAGTTCTAGGGTTAAATAATACTTTTCTCTGATTATTCAAATGCAAAAGAAATAAAAAAAAACCAATAAAGGATTTCAAAGTTGAAACTCAAATTTGAATCATATCCGACTCACATTAGTGTTTGCCCATGTTTTCATAGTCTGAGCTTGTTCTTGCGTTTCATCCATACTTCTGATGTAAGTCTTAAAGGGGGCTTCTTGTCTCATTTGACTAGACCGCTTAACTTAATTTTATAAGTTATTAATTGCTAACAAGTCTACTCATAAGTAACATATACATATAAACGTTTTAAGATCATATTAGTTCTAGTTTCCGAGAGAATTGGGTTTTGAAACATCTACTCACAACTGCTGGATGTCGGCTTTTCATGAAAGGGGCTTGGAAGTCGCTCAAAAATCTCAGCAATTGTGCCCAATTTGCTTTTTATAACTTCGATATTCTCTAGAATCTTTTCAATTTCCTGATAATACACAGTACAACAACAGATGCTATTTTCTTGACTGGAAAAACGGGTTTTATTAGGAGCCCTTTCTATTTCATCTTCGAAGAGTAGCGGTTCACGAGTGCTCTTCTTGTTGTCGTCTTGCTTTATCTCGCAAAATTCACCCTTGAAAGTTCAATTTTTAAAATTTTAGTTGACGCTTTAAATATTTTAGATTCATTCAAAAACATTTCAAGTTTTAGAAAATTTTGAGATAGTGGATTATTACAACCAGAAAGTTGAGGATTTAATCACACTTCTTCAAGGAAAAAACTAGCCCACGCAATTCAAATGTGCACTGAATCTTATTTTTAACTCGGGTAAACCCCTTGGGACACTGGTGTCCCGTTAAGAAAAAGTTGAAAATACTACTAGAAAAATGCGTCCATAAAAACTCAAGATAATTACACCAATCAAAAGCTCATTCCTATGAAATGTGATCAATTTTATCTTAATTATCTCTAGTTATAATTATAAAAGTATTCAAAGTTTTGCTATCAACAAAAATGCCATTTTAATCATCCAAATTTTAATTTTCCAAAATCTTTTTTGATTTAAAGATGGTCATCCTAAGATTACTACAAAGCTGAAAATATTTGAAAATAATGCACTTTTCTCCGAGAAAACTAAGTTGAAATCTTTTTCTTAACTTTTAAACAAAAGAAAATTTCAAACAATCTTCAATCATTATTCTGAAGTAATAATTACAAAAAATGTTTATATACCTGGGTGTATTAGGGTTAATCTACCCGGGTAACTCTAATTCCCACCCCCTCTAAAGGTATCAACTCACAGTTTTTTTTACAGCATAATTTACGTTAATTTTCTTATCGAAAATCTTCAACTGATCAGCCTAAAAGAGAAATCAAATCATGTCGGCTTACATCTTGCGCTAGGATCTTTTCGACAACGCCGTCTTCGTAAAAGGTCACGAAGCCGTAATTGCCTTTCGGCATGTTCGAGTGGTCTTGGATGATTTTCGCATCTCTGACTAGGCCAAATTTGGAGAAGAAAAACAACAGGTCTTCTTCCTTGACCTAATAGAGGGATTTTAGGGACCAAGAGAGACTCACCGATTCCTTAAGACCCCCGACAAAGATACGATTTGGTATTGGCTTGTAATTTGCGGTCATCGATGTATGAAAAGTGTCCCTTGATTGATCAGTAACATAAAAAACGGAGGTTGACAAAAATAAAATAATAATGTTCTCTCTTTGAAACACTATTTTGCAATGATTTATGGATGAATGAAATTTGTAAAAGAGGCGTTCTCTTTTCTCGTTTCCATTCAAAATAATCTTCTTTTCAAACGGTATAAAATTAAATTTTTTAGAATAATTTCATGTTGAAACCTCAAAAGAGTGTCTTTTGAACGAAAACCTTTTTAGAGCTCAAAGCGAATTTCAAAGTGTCTTTAGTAAAAAAGCTTGACAGGGAACATCATCTTTTTTCTAAATACAATTTGTATTAATTATATTCTATTTATGAGTATTTAATATATATATATTTTTAGTTAGTTTGAGAAATTTATAATTAACTAAGAATCAAGTTAATTTTGCAAAATAAATATATTTTTTCAATGTTCTTCATCGTATTTTCCCTTGTTCTTGTAATTCCCGACGTATCCGTCATGCTCAAATAAATCGGTCCTCCCGTCAGCGCCACGGCCCTTGCCAGTTTGATCAAAGCGCTCCTTGTGCGCGCCCGTATACTTTGTGTGGTCGGTTAGCCGCTCAGTTGCAGAGTTGCTTGAGATTTTCTACAATTAAAATCTACAACTTACAGTCGCTCCGTCGAGAGATGGCCTGGAAAGCGATTCCAGTTTACTCTTTATTATTTCCGCAGCCTCTTCTGTCCCGATCTTCTTCGCTTTGGCATAGGCTGGCGCTAAATAGCCATCGACGAATTCATTGAACTTTCTAAAGTCCATCTCTCTGGAAAGGAGATTAGGGGGAGATTCTAAGAGTTACTTTTTACTATTTCCGAGAAATCTTTTAATTTCGATATCAACTGTATTCTGATCAAAGACTCGATCAAGCACCTTAGCGTCCTGCATCAACTTTCGTATTGTCTTGTCTGTCGCTGACGTGGACCCCTTCTTGGTGGAGTCGCAGAATCTTAGGAAAATGCTCTCAAATTCTCTAAATTATAAATCAAGTTTATAATCTTACGACATTTTTGCTCTTCTTATTCTCGAGTCAAAGCAAATTTTTCTGAATGAATTTCTTACAACTAGTTTAATGAAATTCTACTCGTTTTCATTTTTCACTTTCTGAGCCCTGATCTCTAACATCTAAAAGTCAAAAAACCTTATTTTCAACCATCTTGTTTTGGAATAAGAAGAGAAGCAGGAGAATTTTTTTTACAAAAGTTTTGATATCTTAAAAAGAGTTTTACAGAAAATAAAATGTTTCATCAAGGGAAAAAGGTTTATTTCTTCGCTATGAAATGTTTTTGTTTACAAGCACAACCGTTCAACTAATTAGATTCATTATCAGAGCAATGTCGGCACCAGAATTTTGATATTGGTCACTCTCTGGGGCACTGCCCTCTTTGAGAGCGTCCTCGCTCATCTCTGTATTGAACTCGTGACCGCCAAAGTTCAACTTTAGCAGATTGTCCTTCTTAGCATGTCTCTTGTCTTTAACGTGGTTGTTTTGTATGATTTGCTGATTTAAAATCGGCATTTTCCTGTTATCAAGGATGTGACGATGTGAGGAATGGTGGACGTAGTTTATATGAAAGTCAGTCATCTTCTCTGTCACTGTGTATGGATTCCCGCTGCAGTCAGTCTTTTGGACAAGAGAAGGCTTCCGTGTGACTGTCACCTCTTCAGCTGACATCTGAAAAGTAACCATTGTATCAATCAATAGAATTTGATATTTAAAAAACCTAACATTATTGGTTAGAAGGATTTTTATTAGCATTGTTTACCTCAAACAAGTCCTTCTGATTGCTATTCTTCACAGCCTGATGAGTCAGCTGAGGATCAGAAATTATAGTCTTTATCAGTGTTGTGCCATCTTCACTTCTCCTCACGGTTTCATGTCGCATCCTTCTACGTGGTGAGCAACGATAGACCCTATTGCATTCGTTAGATTTCTCAATTTCCATTTGTTCCTTCAACCTGTCATTAAAGTCTGAAGTCAGCTTAATATTTGCAATGTTTCTTTTGGCCCTGTTAATGTGCAGGAAGGACCTCTGACCGAGAAGTTCATACCACTTGGGTTGTAGGATAGACTTGAGGTCAAACTTCTCTCCGTTCTCAAGTAAGCAAAGGATCAAGGATTGCACATCTGGATGTTGCCGCTCAAATTCGTCGTGCCAATCACGCTGCATTACACCCTGTGTCGGTAGATGACCGTACTCACCGAATAGGGCTGCCAATTGAGCATGTCTATAATCGCTCATAAGGTTATTAGGTTGCTCATAGCCGTTATGGCCATGCGTTATCCATTTGTTAACGTAGATAGATACATAGTTTTGCACTTTCAACTTCAACAAAGCGCTCGTCATGTTTTTCAATTCAAAGTTCCTCAGGTTGTATTCCTTTTCAAGGTTGTGTAATTTGGTTGAGTTGCTTTTGCTCTTCTGGATTTCTTTATAGAGTTTCATTTGACTTCCTTCGAGTTTCGTTACATTCATTGTGAGTGTATTTATGAGGCTTGTTAGATTTTGGGCTTTTGTGTTTAATTTGATCGATTGTAGACGATTCTCAGTGTTGACTAGTTCACTCAGAATCTGACGATATCCATCGTTATAGGTGCTATTCTTGACGTAATCGGTCAATCTTTCACGCAGCTTCTTAACTTTGTCTTCAAGCAATTCTCTAGGCATTGAATCTGAATTTGTTATTTGCTCCAAATTGATTTGAGCGATTTTATCATTTAAAACATGCACAGTCGATATGTTTATCAGCAAGTTTGGCATATATTCTTGGTTTTTCGCAATCCCTAGAGAATCCTTATAAGTGACCAGCTTCTCTTTCAACTGAAGATCTTTCAGCCTATTTTGAATATCCTGAATTTTGCTTGGTGAAACAGCGCTGTACTGTATTACTAACTTCCTTGTGGCTAAAAGCTCAGTGTGGATCTTATCAAATATCTTCTTGGTCTCTTTTTGATTTTCACCTATGGCTAATTCTAGCCAATGCTTCAAAGCGGCCACATTAAATTTATCCCCAAATTCTAGTGGCTTAGAGGAGTTTTGTTTGATGAGAAGATCAGTGATGAGCTTGTCATATTTCAGAATGTTTTCTAAGCGTGGATCTAAAGACGTTGTGGGTGTTGCTGTTGTTAACAAGCCCAGCTTCTTGTTTCTCTTGAGCTGTTCATTCAAAACAACATGAGGTCTTGTATTACTCAAAGCTGTTTTAGTTGCAACTTGAGTTACATGTGTCGAAACATGATGTGTAGCATCTGATTTAGTAGTAGTATAGCTGAAGATGCTTGTATGAGCTGTTGTCGTTAAACCTGCCTTCTTCTTCCTCTTGAGACTTTGATTTAGAACCACAATTGGTCTCGTCTGGCCTTCAATTGTTGAAGATGGGCCGTGGGTAACACTTGTTGAAGTATGATGAACTGAATTTGAGCCGGAATGAGCTGTTGTCGATAAACCTGCCTTCTTCTTCCTCTTGAGACTTTGATTTAGAACCACAATTGGTCTCGTCTGGCCTTCAATTGTTGAAGATGGGGCATGGGTGACATTGTTAGTGGCGTGACCTGTCGCTTTGTTTTTCGAAGCAGGATTGTGTGTCGTTGTTCCTTCCTTTTTCTTATTCCTCTTCAGCTTCTGATCCAGAACCACTATTGGCCTCGTCATCCTCTTAATAGTCGTCAACGAATTGAGAGTAGTATGATTCGATGGTTTAATAGTGGTCGGTATCGTTTTCGATGTAGTTTGTTTCTTTTCTTTTACAATATCGATCTTACTCTTGTACCAATCCTTCACCTGATTCTCTTTCATAATTCCTCTATCGATTTCTTTGGCCACAGCATTCTGAATCTCTTGCTTTGGTTTCTCTTTGAAAACCTCGAATTTATTGATCTCCTTTTGTTTATCCAAGCTATCCAAAATCTTTTGACTCGTGTCATGCTTCTGATTTAGCTTCTCCAACAATACGTTCTTCTGTTCTGGACTCATTTTTCTCTTCAACTTCTCCAGTTCCCCAATATCTCTACTCATTTCCCGTAGGAGATCTTTCTCGTCCAGCTTCAACTTGTCACCAATTACTTTAGCGTTCTTCTTCGGATCCTGGTAGAGCTTTTGCTCGTCAACGTTTCGCATCAACAACTGCTCCTTCACCTTTTCCTCGCTTTCGTTAATCTTTTCGAGCCCTTTCCTGCTCTTCTCATCCTCCAGGATGACATTTGAGTCCGTACCGTTATTCTTCAACTTTACCTGCAACAGGTTGTCGTACATCTTTTGCTCAGCATCTCCGATATTCTCCGCGGTACTTCTAGCCTCCTTTTCCAAATGCTCGATCTGACCCAGAGCTTTCTTGATATTCTCCTCATGGGATTTATCCTTTCCTGGATTGAACCTTTGCTCCTTCACCAACTTGTCCAGATCAACACGGGCTTCGATCAACTTCAAGTGTAGTCTATGGTCCTTCTTGAGAGTCTGATTCAAACTCTCTATGGAGCTGTTTAATTCCTTCTTCGCTGTGGACTTTTCCGAGTCTTGCTTGACTCTAAACTCATCCAACTTTCCGGCCAAGTCTTTGCCATTCTCTTCATCTGATTTGAGTTGATATTCAAGATCCTTTATTTGCATCGTTGTATTAGACGAGGGACTAACCACCGCCTTCAACTTGGTTAAAGACTCCTTATTCTTTCTCATTGATTGATTATTCGCTTTGATCTGGTTCTCAAGGTTCAAGATCTTCTTCTCATTCGAGTTTGGATTACTCTTTTCCAGGTTATTCTCTACAATTAAAGCCATACCTTCGTCAAGACGATCAATTTTGCTCTTGGCCTGATTCAACTTTTCGTTCAAGAGATTTTGATGGTACAAATTCATTGGATCGATCGTCTTGTTCTCTTCGTCAGCTTGGTTCTTCGCCTTGATCAAGGCGAGTTTATCCTCGATTGAACTGACTTGGTTTATACTGTCCTCTTGAAAGTTTTGCAGACTTTTCAAGTTCTCTAAATCCGTGGCATTACCCTTGTCCATGAAATCGTTGAAAATCTTTTTCCCTGCTTCGTATTGTTTGCCTTCCTCTTTCTTGAGCTCATCAATCTCCTTCTCCAAGTGGTTCAACTTCTTTTCAACATCTGGATCACTCTTTGGATTCTTAAACTTGAGATGCTTCAACGCAGCAAATTGGTCATACTTTTCTTCAATCTTCTTTCGATTGCTACGTCTTGCTTTTCGTAAAGCCTCCAACTTTTCACGAAATCGTTCACTCTTATTCTCTGAATTTCCAGACTTTTCGTTAATCTTTTCTGTAAGAGAGTTGATCTCATCATTGAGCTTTCCGCGTTTCTTGATCAAGTCCGAATACTGAGTCTCTTGCTTTGGCGTGAGGCCTTCCTTCTTAATGATCGCTTCGTTCTTGAGCTTTTCTTTTTCCTCTTCAACCTTGAGTAATTCACTCTTTAAATCGGCCATTTTCACCATGAGCGGTTCGACTTCTTTATCCTTTTGTGGAGCAATTTGCTTATGCTTCTCCATGCCGGTCTTAATGAGACTCTTCATTTCATCCTCCATGTCCTTTGCATCCTTGTTATTGTCCCTTAGTGTCGCTAAGATCTCCTTCACTCGATCCTGCTCCTTTGCTGTCAGTGAGGCCTTCTTCATCAGCTCTTCTTCTTCACTTTTCAACTTTTCATTCTTGCCGTCGATCTGATCAATCTTCTTCTGCATATCCTCTAGCTCGGAGTACTTTTCAATTGGCCATAATCGCTTCTTCATTTCAGTTCTATCCTTCTTCTGTCTTCTGAGATTTTGCGACAAGACGATTCGCTGTCTTTCCAACAACTCTTGGGAAGTTTTGTCTTTTTTCAGCTTCTTCTCGATTTCAATCTCCTTCAATTCATCTTTTATCTTGTCTTCTCTTCCCTGAATGTCCTTGATCTTCTTCTCTGTCTCAATAGGGTTCAATTGATGGCCCAGAACGAGATAGGGTCTAATGTCGAGCATGGCCCTTTGAACTTCATTTCGCTTCTCTAACATTTCACTTTGAAGTTTCTTCAACTCTTCCTCTTGAACCTTGGTCGGTTTAGTGAGGAGCTTCTTCAAGGTTTCTTCTAGACCGTAGTACTTTAACTTGGTCAACTCTAGGTTCTGTTCCGCCTTGTTAAGCTTCTCTTCAAGGACCTTGGCGACCTTTTCCTCTTCAGGCTTCAACTTGCCAGCCTTGACCTTCTTCGCTTCCTCAAGGCCAATCTTTGATTGGACTACCAGCTTCTTGTTGTACCTCTTGTAAATCTTTTTATATTTCCCCAACTTTTCCTTCTCTTCAGTCGTTAAGGGACCTTTTTTATTCTGCAACTTTTTAACACGCCTCCTGTAATGATTAACCTTTCTCTGGTATTTCATCATCTTCTTACGAGACTTGCGCATCTGTCTACGAATCATCTTTAGACGACGACTTTCTTTCATATTATTTTGAAGTTGAGAGACCTGTCTTTCCGACTTGCGTTCTTTCAACTTGATTTTTTTAATTTGTTGTCTCTTCTTACGGAGTTCATAACGCATCTTGATGAGTTTCTTCGTTTGTTCATTGCTAGGCTTAACGCCGGCCTTTCTCTTGATGGTTCTGTATCGCTTTTCAAGCTTGGCGTAACGGCGTTCCTTCCTAATAACTCTCTTCTTGTACCGAATGACTTTTCTCCGAACACTGGTAATCTTTTTACTCTTCGATTCCTTCTGTTGAAGATGAAATTCGAGCAATTTGATCTGCGATTGATAATAGCTCATCATTTGAGTGCTCTCTTGGTACTCCTTTTGCAGTTGGTTGAACTGCATAAGCTGCTTACGAGTCCTCAGTCTATGAGCTAGATTCAGCTTTCTCATGGCGAAATAACGCTCACGAACTGTAATTTCTTTATCGGACCACTTTTTATACAATTTTCTCATTGCATCGATCCGTGTGATTAGCATTTTTCTAGTCATTTTCCTATTCACAACTACATGATGAACAACTCGTCGGTGTACAACTCTGTGACGAATTTGATTCGCTGAGAGGTTCGTGATCAAAAGCACTGAAATAAATAGAATCCACAGAGATATGGTTGATTCTTTCATGGTAAGAAATCAAATATTTGAGAAAAATTCATGTATTTTATTGCAAAAAGATTTACTCTAAATCATAGGGGCATTACACATGTGGCAATTTGTGTGCATTAATGGTAATGCACAAATCAATTTTGGTAATTAAATATTTCACCATTTTCTATAATTTTAGAAACACTCTCAACCCCAATGGAGAACTCAGCATTTAGAAGGGCTTGAGCGAGTGTTCTAGTAGGAATTGTCATAGACTTTGGACTGAAATAAGTGAAGGGGGAAATTAATGTTAAACCAATTTTCTCAACCCTCCTTTGCATCGAAGAATCTGTGGCGATAAGAGCCGCTGGTCGATAAATGAATAGTCTTTTGAATGAGATGTTGATTAACTCTTGTTCCACCTCTCCTTTTGTCTTTGGGTAAAGAAATCTACTATTTTTATTTGCCCCTTTTGATGAGACATAATGAAATGATTTGACTAGATTTTGATGAGCGAGTTTTGCCAGTTCCAAAGTAATTGTGTAGTCTGTTCGATAGAATTCCTCTTTTCCTCTCTCCATGGCAGTACTGCCTAATGCACAAAAGCCGGTCTCACAACCAGCCATGGCTGATTTCATCTCTTCTAAATTCATAAAATCCTCAATCAGGAACTCTTTAAATTTTTCATGACTGGCGTTGACAATCTTCTTCCTAGAAATTAGATTGACTTCAGTGTAACGCTGATCATTTTTGATTAATTCAATAAGGTCTTTCCCCGTTCTCCCTGTACATCCCAAAATAAAACACTTCATATTGCCGCAGGAAAACAAACAATAATTTGCTACTTTATTCGAAAATTTTGTTTCAATGATTTGAAAATTGAAAATAAAAATCTTAATCATACAATAAATGGTAAATTCAATGAATTCATTACAACTTTAGGAGTCAAGCAAGTTATTAACTGGTCTATCGCAATCCCTGAAGCCGATTGAAAGTGATGGTCTCAGCCTAGACATCAATTTGAAGCCAGGATCTGAGAAAATTGCTGAATTCGTTCATCCTGCACAAGAAGCTGAATTCAAATTTGGCAAAAAGCACGAAGAGACATTGCTCTTGAGGCAGATTAGAGCTACTCAAGGGTTCCATGCTCCTCTCAAGTTGGCTATGGAAAGATCCATTCTTGATGAACTTCAACCTAGACTTCCCGGTCTCTTTTCCTATCATCCACTAAGAGCTCAGATTGACGGTAGTCTTGATGAAATTGATGTCTGCGATTTCTTGAATCGTAAGCTTGAAATTAAATATCGCGCCAACTTTGACCAAAAATAACTTGAAATCTTTAACATTAGCACTAAAACTAAATAACCTAGGCTTTATTAAAGTTGAGTTTTTCAAACTTCCACTCTCTTGGCCAATATTGCTAGATTATTAATTTCCAATCACTTCTCGTTTAGCTGCCGAAGATTCAGAGACTATAGGAGACCCCAAATTAATTATGGAGGATAAATTGAAGTTGTTCAATCACGACCTAAGGAATGCCACCATGAATGGTTTCTCTGTTGTCTAAAATCTTTTAAATATATTTTACAAATCAAAGCTTCCAGCGTCTACTCTTTCTTAGGAATTATATGAATAAAAAATCCATTTGATACCTGACTCTACAATTCAATATTAACCACTATTTTTCAAACTAGGCTAAAAATTAAATTTTAAAAACTTTTCTGTTATGAGAATTTTTTCTAAAATATTTAGTTTGTATTATCTTTGAAGATAAATGAGATATAAATAGAATAATTATGTCTTGTTTCTTGTTATTCAAACAAAGTTACATACTGGTGCAAATTTTAAGTCTTCTACAACGTGAGATGAGGAAAATAGTAAAACTCGAAATTACAAAATATAATTTTTCAAAATTCGATGGCAAAATGACTGAATAACTTAAAATATATAATCAGAAAGCCTAAAAACTCTTCTTCAAAATGATGTACTTTACGACCTTGGATATATGAATAACTAGAAGAAATTTCAATGTTGCTCTGGAGCAACACCGGGGCTCAAGGGTTAAGCTTGACGTTCCATAAATCTGTATTTAGATGAAGAGATGAAATCTTCGATCATCCAAGTAAATTTGAAATTTTCATGGAATTTATTAATTTACTCAGGGTAAATGTTCTTTTTAAATACAGTCTCTCAGGGACAGAAATTTGGCAATAGTGCAAAAATATCTCGAGCGGAGTAATATTAGAATAGTGCAAAAACAGGGCTTGATATGTGACTTGGGTCAATATCTCTATTCCTTTCCGAGTAGGAATTCTTACTAATGTATTCTCATTTTTGGTTTTGTGCTTTCTCACTTTACTTTCATTTGGCACCCATTTTGAGCGTTAATTTTAGATCTTGATTCAATTAAATCACAATAGATATTCGATGTTATCACCTCTTTTGATGCCAATATGGATATACTTTACATAAAATATTGTTTAAACTTGAAATTTGATATTCTTCGCAGCTCTAAAATTAAATTTGGATTTGTTGTGAACTCCATTCACAAGTAACGAATTAAATTCGAATGTCTTTCAAAACTATTATTTAAACAAATTACTAAATGTGAATTTAACTCCTATTTGTTTAAACTAATATTCGATTTAAAATATAACAAGTATCGATACCACAAACCATGCCTTCTTACCATGCGAGTTCCGATGAATCTAGAGAACGATTTGCCTCCAACCCCCGAGCTCTTGACCTTAACGAGGTCAGGAACTAAGGAAGCGTCTTGCGACAAGACGCAACCACAACATGGTGACCACGCCAGTTTCGAACAAATCGAGACTACGAAAAACAGGTCCGAGACACCTGAGATCGTCGCTAAATCTCCCGAGCGAGAAGACAACAAAG
>JJOG01005977.1:0-11360 GCA_000715275.1 Gyrodactylus salaris
AATCTTAAACCTTTATTTCAAATTATAATTTGTAGCTCAGCATATAAATAAAAGTGAATGATAAACCATAAAGAATTTCGTGAAGGTATCTTTTGAGGTGTATCTTTTATACACAATGACGGCGTTCTATAGAATTGCTAGTCATTCTATAGAATGACATACTTATACACATTGACTGTAACATATACACTCGGTTTCCACACTGACGAAATTCTTTTGGGCAGTGTACGAAGAAGAATAAATGCATAAAATGACTACGGGCAGAAGGGATTAAAAAGGGTAGAGGTGTAAACGATCAGCCAATTTGTATAACTCTTAAACAAAATGAAAAGCCTAGTCATTAGACAAAATGGCTAGTCATTCTATAGAATGGCGGAATTAAACAAATTGGCTGTGACATATACCCTGACGGAGTTTCCACTCTGACAACAACATATGTAATCTAAAAGAGGTTTTTCAGCTTTAACCATGACCATCTGAAAAATGTTCTATACAAGCAAATAAGAATTTCTAATTGGAAATTTTTTATTTATTCGAAGAAAACAAAAGAATTCAGTTTGTTCTTGCAGAAGAAAGTCATTATTGGTAAAAAGCTAGCAAATGAGGATTTTTAGGAAGCTGGACATTATCGTTTTCGCTACTCTATTCAATGCTATTCAAACAAGAACATTTAGAGTAGTAGAATTCTCTATCTCTGGTGTCACGAATATTTTATAAGCAGAAAGTATTCACCTCGTCAATTCTAGAGTGAATGAATGACAAGATCTCCGAAGATTTTGTAAGGCATGCCAAAAAGCGTATCTAGCAGCTTTTTTCCTGGTTATAAAACCAACAAAAATCTCCCTTTACAAAATCATATCTACAACTAGAGATAAGTCAGTACAAGGTTTTTTTGGTCATTTAAGATACACTTCTAGCGAATTTCAAGCATCAAAGAATGTTCAAGATGGCCTCAAAATGCATAAACTAATGAAAAATTCAAATAATCTAGGTTTCTCAAGTGTGCAGTGCACACTGTGCACGCGTGCAAATGTCTGCACACACTCGTGATTAAGTATTTGCAAGTTGAAAGTTGACTTTGTCAGTCTATAGAATGGCTAGTCATTCTTTTTTTTGTTGTTGACGTTACACAGTTATTATAATTGGATTTGTACGCTTGGTGCCAGTTTGGTTTTTCTATGAAAAAATGCACACTTGAGGAAAAATGCAAAAGAAAAATTTCCTAAGCCATTGCCCAAATAAGTTCATCTAACTCGTCTAAAATAAAAAATTTAACATGAGGAGCTTAATAAATGCGAAAAATATCCCTAATTATTTAAACTGACTTGAATCTAGCAAGAACTATTCGACCTATCAGGTCTCATCTATAGAACTATGTTCATTGAGTCCCTCGACGGGATTCGATCCTGGCACTCACCGTGCTTATTCAATTTTTTTAAACTGATGAATGCAATTTTGAGGTGCTTATTGCGAGTTAAATGTCAGAAAACCGCATTAAACCTCTTTAGTTATCACAATGTCATAAGAGTATATTTTAAATGTAGAATTATGCCTTTAAATGTCAATATTTTGGCGCCTTAATGGTAAATTACCATTGGTAATATAGTATTTTTAGTTTTTCTGTCATTTTAAATCAAAAGAGAAAAAATTATTTTGATTGATTGGAAATTGATTTAAATATTCCTCAAATTTACAAGTCTTGGCCCTATAATAATATACAACAAGGAACTATATTGTGATGGGATTTACAGACAGTTATTTGTACTTTATGACGCCACAGACGAAAGATAATGAGGTAGAAAAAACTGAGATCAGCTAACTGAGTAACCAACTACAAAGGTTAATAATCGCTAACATAATTGATCTGCACTGATTATCAATTGAAGTTTCTATATAAATCATAGCTTCATTTAACACTCAATGTACCATGAAGGTACAAAGCTAAAATCATAATCGTATTAGCTTGTGTGTGTTTTTAAACTTGACGCGATTATGTGCCCTCAAAAATGCTTCAACTCTACCAATCAGAGCTAAAAGGGTTTCCATGCTTGAAATCGATTTATTTTCAAGCCGATTCTGGTTTCATGTAGCTAATCTCTTAGGAAGAATGATGATTTAATTCATGCAATAGTTTCCAAAAGGATAATGTAAGCAAAGCATTCAAATCAGCCTCATGAGAAAAGGAACACATGAATATAGAAAAATATTTCATCAATGTATTATATCTAATGACCGATGCAATTTTGGGATGAAATGATCTTTAAATATCAACAGTTGTATTTCGAGTTACCATGTTTAAACAATTGGCCTCCTCCTCGAATGACGTAGTATAGAAGGTCCAATAGGTAAATATCAATACAATAACCAACAGTGGAAAGGCCCATCTGAAGAAGCGTTCCACCTTAACCGGGGCTAGGAAGATGAACTTTTCAAATCTCGAAAAGCTTTCCTTATTCATTGCTCCGTGGAAATAATTAACTAGTACATATTCTACAAAGGACAAGATAACGAGGCTGAAGCAACTGAATATCCACCAGTCGATTGCCTTTGGGTAGGAGACCTTTGGAAGGGTCCCAATGACACTGGACCCCTGTGAGATTATCGACAGGATGCTGAAGACGCAAATTGAAACTCGCGCGGGTGCGCTTGTGTAGTCTATGAAGAATGAGAGCCAACAGACCAATAAAACCATCAGAGAGGGAATGTAGACATAGGTTATATAGAAACCAAACTTCCTCTCCAACTTGAAGACCCCGCTTAGACAAGGGAACTCCCCAAGATTAGTTAATTCCTTGACGCAGAAGCAACACGAAGTTTTCGGCTGCTCGAATTCGTTCATCTTCATCGTGTTATGCACCGTTATCGCCGAGGAAAAGTCCAGTGAGGTGTCGTTCTTTGGATAGATGCCGTAAATGCCATTTTGTAGCCACCATCTGAGTTTGATTTCATCCCTCAGATAGGAGTAACTGCCCACTGTCATGAAGCAGTACTGCGTATCCATCGGAAACTTCCACAAGTTCATATCGCACGAGAGTCTCAGGGACATGGTCTGTGTTGAAATGAGCATACCATTGCTGAGGTCCAACTTGAGGAGTTCTTTCGGTACTGGGACACTGTGGATCTTGCCGTCTTTGGAGTTGCGGAAGTAAATGTCTGGAATCCATATCTTCTCCTTGAAGGTTATAATATTGTAAAGGCCTGTTGAATCGTCAAGCTGGAGTCGATCGTCTAGCCAGCGGATTTTGAGCTCGATATTCACTGTGTAGTCCATGTCGATGACACTTATGGAACTGAAACTTAGAATGGTAAAGCCGACTTCTACAAAGGTTATTGTCAAGTTGTCATAAGGGGGCCGTTCAGTTTTCTCATATGTCTTTAGGGTTTCGGTGATCTTTTTGAAAACGTTGGAGTTTTTCTGTTTTTCTGAATTCGAAACGAGGAGCAGTAGGGCGCAGGTGAGTAGGAGACTTTTCATTTCTAAATTAAAATTTGGAAGATGAAAACTTTGGGAGAAATAGATTTTATATTATTGTACATGAAAAGGTGTGAATTTTCCGCCCTTTTAATCTTTACCCAATAACTCATCATTTACAGAAAAGGAGCAGATAGGGAGGTTCTCTCATTGGTCAAAATATTGGTCTGAAAAATAAAAAAACGTGACTGAAATTTAATCAAATTTTTTCATAAGAATGAAACTAGAAAAAAGTAACTTTCTAAATGCATATTTTGGGTAGCCCTAGTTATCATTGAAAATTAATTAAAAACCCGTTTATCTGTACTATCTTGACAGTGCTCTTAGAAATTGGGGGTTTAAAACACAAAAGAATCTTGTTGAGAATGATAGGGTCTGTAAATAGATTGAAATTATAGAAAAGTTCTTGATTTAATCATGCTTCTTGAGGAGTAAAAAACTTAACCAGGCGATTCAAATCTCAATTTAACGAAGCTTTGTTCGGAATGAAAACTAGCAGCTCTTATACACAGAATATGAGCCTAGAATAGATTTCAATCTCTTGGATTTCTGAAAAAATTATTCATGACGAATAAATTATTATTCAAAAAAATGTGCATTCTTCATCCGAAAATTTTGTTTTTGCAAATGCCTCGTATTGTTACAAGATTTATTCTGTAACATTGCTTTTTATCGACATATGCTTGTAGAAAGGGACTACACAGTCAGAAAGATCGAATCTCAATCTATGCTCTTAAAATCTGACTGCTTAATTGTTTGATATTCTTATGATTTGAAGAACTTTTTTTTCTAATAGTTTTATTCATGAATCAGTGACAATTCAAATAGTATTTGAAGAAAACGTGACTTATTTCTAAGGGAATTAGACGAATAAGATTTTAAAATATATAATTCTTTGCCTGACACTGTTTCTCTTTCCTAGAATTCATCAAAGACATATTTCTCAACCCTTGTAGGCCCCTGGTGACACCAGTGACGTAGGAATTTTAATCAAATAATTTTTATATTCCAATTATGATATTCCCATATTTCTTTATTCGATATTGTAAATATGATCACAATCTATTCAATGGTTGTTTTACGTTTGCAAAATTATCATGAAGAGACCAAAAATAATGTAGTTGAAATTGCAAAATCATGAAATGAAAACATGACTTTTTCAATTAAGTTGAAAAGCTTTCATTTTGTAAAATATTATTTTCAGTTTGTAATCAAGTCGAGCATTTAAGCTTCAAATCAGTTTTTTCCTGCAGATCTATTTTGCAATTATAACTACGAGACAAAATTGGTCATAAAAATCTATTTTATGTGAAAATAACAAAGAAATTCGTGTGGATAACGTGTTTATGTCATAGGAAAATATCTTCCTTGAAACGCTAGTTATATACTTCTTTGGAATGATTATTAGAGAACTATGAATGTTATTTTTGATAATTAGTCAACTTTCTTCTTGGCTATTTAGCAATTCTATTGATTTTTTCCTCTTTTAGCGTTTTCCTCCTGAACATTAGCAGCATTTCATCGGCCATGATCCAACGGAAAGCAGGCAATACTAAAAATACTAATACTATAAAAGCATTAATAATACTACAAATCTGTGTTCCCTCGTGTATCTCAATATTTGAATTCGAAAATGTGCGCAAGTTTTAATTTAAACACTATTTCTTAAAAATAAGGAATTCTTATTATTTACCAGGTTTGATGTAATTTTGACTTTTTCTAATTGCTTAGAGCTTTTATGGTCCCTATTTTATTCTCTTATTTTCATGATTTCGATTAGAAGCCTATTTATTGTCAGAAATTAAGTTTTACAGATTTTCAGTGCAAACTCCTCTCACTAGACAGGAATAAGGAACTTTAATTTTTGATCAACACTAAATAAGATTAAACATTTTAGAGAAAATTGATCGATAAGGGTATTTTGACAAAAATTGAATTTGTTTCAAATCATTTAACAAAACAATTGAAGCAAAAATTCAAAGGAAACGTGCTTTTTAGAACTCTTCAAGACGAGGAACAATAAAAAAATTTCCATAATTTTCATGCCTTTCGATTCATATTACAAGAGTTGTAAGCTATGGAATCTCTATAAATTTCAGAAAAAACTTTAATTGCCTCAAAAATCCTAACCAGATAATTATTTTTAATTTTTCATCTGTAAGTCTCCAAGTTCCTTCTATGTCTTAGAGATAAACAATTATGGGGAGAATAATTTAAAAAATTAATTTTCCGATAAAAATGTTAGATTTGAGTTAAGTATTAGGTTTTTCGGAAATTAATTACATTTTAAAATTTTCACGATATGATGTAAATGTTTAAGGGGTATCATTTTAAAGAAAATTTAGATTAAATTCTATTTATTAATACCACATTTTAGAAAAAAAGAGCAACGAGTGAAGTCATGTCGGTTGGTAATTTACGGGTAATAATGTTACTTTTTTTCATGCAAGGAACAAATGTTACAAAATACATATTTGAAATCCTAGGTGAAGATATTCTTGAATACAGAACGGTCAAAAATTGGTTCTCAAAGTTTTCTACTGGCGACTTCAATCTTGTGAACGCTCCCAAATCAGACAGTAAACCAGTTGACATTGATCAGGATTCTCAGAGGCTTATTGAGGAAAATCCTAGAATAACTACTGGGGAAGTAGCCCAGAATAGCACACGTTTACCCATATTAAATCGTTAGGATACGTCAACAGAATTAATTATTGGGTAGCACACGAATTGATCGAAGCACCAAAAATCAAGAGATATTCACCATGCAAAACTCTTCTCAAAAAAACATCTTTTCGTTGATGTTGATAGAAATGTTGAAGACCCAGTGCAGTCTCCTAAGGCGTCTCCATATCAGAAGAAGGTCCTACTGTGTGTCTGGTGGGATTGCAAAGGTATAATTTATCATGAGCACCTGGAAACTAGAGTATAAGATCATGTAAATGAATAAAAGAGAAATATCCAGCAGTTAAACATGTGACAGAAAATACATGTTTTCGCAGGTGGAAAACCTTTTTGGTAGAATTATTCAGGAAGGCTCAGAAATAGGGAATAATCCTACTTTTAATGGAAATAGATAGCTATTGAAAGTCAATGGTTTCGACCATCTAAATAAATTGGATTTTGATTTTGAGAAGAGTGAGGAGGTAATGAGAGTAATCGAAAAATCAGGAGTGACTGCATATATATTCAAAACCTTACAGATTGGGCTTCATATGATGACTTTGATGGCAGTGAAGTGGAGGATGTTACATTTTTCAAAGAAAACTGATCAAGAGGATAATGTGCCCACCCTTGAAACGTTTTGTTCTTCGCCCAAATTATTACTATTATTATGATCCTTCATCAAGAGAAGAACTTCTAGTGAATGATTTCAGTGCAATTCAGATAACTTGAAATATTCGATAATTGCCAAAATATAACATTTTTAAGAACAGCAATGCATATTTCGCATAAAAATTCATTAAAAATATTTTCGTAGTTAAAAATCGTAGAAATCACGGTATAAGCTTCACGACTATACTAACATTCAAAGCTTATCCCTTAAAAACATCCCAAAAAGAATGAACCAGATCAAGTGGATGAAATGACGACATTTTGCGGAAACTAAATGTTTACATAATCACGCATTCTAGTTTTCATTCTAGCCTAAATAAATTTAAATTATTTCGCATTGAATTCCGATAATTACAAAACCTACATTGGGCTGGTAATATCAAGTTGGAATTAACGCCATCTTTGGGAATAATGTAGGATAACCGTGTGATTTCGCATAAGGAAGATATCTGTTTTAGCATATTGAAGTCAGAAGATGTTATTTTAAGCCTAGATTTCTTTCAGTTTATTCAATTGTTGATCAAGTTTATTGGAAAAATTCATAATATATTGACAAGTATTTGAATGAGAGTATTAATCCAATCTAAGAAGCAAGATCATGATATATTATAGGTAGGGAAGAAACGACCGCTGAATTAAAAGTTATTCTGAATCATTAAACTCTTAGAAAAGGGGAATTTAGTTTTTCGATTAAAATCATATACGAATGTTCAATCCCAGAATTATTGAGAAGTTCTACATTATGAGACTCAGTTCTGCACTCCCTAGAATTACGATGGCCAAATTGAAAGTTTTTCTCTTTCATAGGGTTTCTTTCAAATTTTTCTAACTTTAAACCTTAAAAGAGTCATGCTGGCGTATTATATACGTTAAACTTGGTATAGATTTTCTCTATCTGAATCTCTAGTTTCAACGTTTGTATCACAATAGATGCAAATAGAAATTTGATATTATTTATTTAATCTTCAGGAAGAGTAACTTTTCTGTGCTTATCAAATAAAGTTTGAACAGTAAAATTTGTAAAAAAACTATTCACATTTGCTTGTTCAAGTAGAATAATTTTGCAAAGATATGAATGAAAATTTTGAATTCCTGGACTAAACCGTCATTTGAGTTGAAAAAGCATTTCTGCCAAAGAAAATTTATGACTTATCCCACATGAATCAGTAAACTTATTAAGAATTGGGGCATTTTAAAATTTAAACGTGTCTTTCATGCTTTGTCAAATTTGACTGGCAGTTGACATTGGCTAGCTATTTCGAGTTAGTAAGAGAAATACTATTACACAAAACAGTAAACTTGTACACCTCTCCTACTTGGATACATACATCACGAGTTTAATTGCCTTTAACTTCAAGGAAAACACTAATGAATATTTGATATTTTTTCTCCGTAAATTTCTTCCTCAAGTTAACAATAACTTTTCATCTCTTCAAATAATTTCCAATCATCAACTGGAAATTTTAAATTATCAATTTTATTGCCTAAAAATGTGACTGTTTCTTTTTTTGATAGTTTAAAGTATTATCTTCCCGGCTTAACGTTAATCTCTCTACTCTTAAGCTTGAAGCCATTATTTAGTTGGCCTTAGATAAATATATTATAAATGTGCTTACTTAACACTATCAGATTATTGATGACCACTTTTCGATAACCTGAGGATGAATTTCTCAAGTGTTAATTTAATTTTTCAAAATTTTTGCCCATTTAAACACAAATCATATGATGCCCAGTCAGCACGTTTAATCTCAAGATACATTACATCAAGTGATTAGAGATGAATTAAGAATATCGACACAAGAAAATAATTCAAAGATACAAGTTGATTTTAATACTCACAGTTTAAAAATTAGCTCTTAGAGTAGTTGATTAATAAAGATGCGAGATGCTTAAATATTTTATAGAGTTTATGCCCAGGATTTCATTGGTCGAAGAATTATCACCAGATGCATTTCCACTGGTTAATCTTGGAAGAGAATGGTAGTGATTATCATATTTCCCAAAAGTGTCCTTCAATCGAACAATAGACTTATTCCTAATCTATTGTAATACCTATTGAAGCGAAAATACAATTAACTCCTTTCTTTTTCTCTTCATGATTAGATGAGGATTCTTTGTGTTGAGGTCAAAAGACACACGGGAAATAGATCTGAATTGCAAAGGTTTTATCAGGACGGACTATTTTCAGAAAGACAAACTATGATTTAGAGGATTAATTTTATTAAATGAAGTCCTTAGTACTAAGGTTATACAAAAAATATTTTTACAGGATTAATAAAATCAAACTTCACAAATTCCCGCTTTAAAATGTTTTACTATGCATTAAAACTCTCAACTTAAATAAATAATACTCAATTTTTGTTTTAATGAATGAAATGCGTAATATTTGTTTGACTGCGCTCTATGAAGATGAATATCTGAATATTTCATTGAAACTGGTTTAACAAAAATGCTTGTAATGAATGGCTGAATTAAGTATTTCTAGATGAGAGATGGATTTCTATTAAAGAAATAGAGTACTACATTAGTTGTATTTTAGAAAATGTGATTTTTAAATTGAATTATTAGTGTCACTAATATATCCTTTATCATGGATACAAATTGCATAAGCCAGTAGCTATGCTAGTAACTAAGATACTGCTGACAAGGTAATTTGTAATTTTGAGGGAAACTTTTAATATATACTATATATTATATAGTATTCGTACTTGTTAAAATATTCGTAAAAGAATATTTGTTAAAAACAAGATTCCGTGCACATTTGAATTGCTCGGGTCAAGTACCAGCATTTTTATAATTTTATTATCAGTCTTTCACTGAGTCCAATGTCATGCTCGATTAATGGACCGAAATGAAGCCACTGCCGCTCGAACGTTACGAATTTTGCCATTGAGAATTGTCGGATTCCGGATTGGTTTAGTAAACTTACCACAGTTGGAGTGTTTTGGGGTGCTAAAACTGTAGAGTTTGGGTTTCTACCAGTGTAGATAGAAGTTTGCCCATGTCGTCACTTGTTGTGGAGTTGGGTTAATCAAAACTTGTAATGTATTTATATTTTCAATTTAAACAACAGTATGAACAGTCTTCTCTAGACTTAAGCGGGTCGATGATGTGCATTTTGGTACTTAGCGAGGTTTTTGATGATTTATTAACCAGAATCCTGAATGGCAGCAAGTTGATAGATCCTCTAGAGAAAAGGAGCTGCCTTGACTCAGCTACAAGGAAACAAAGTTTCGTGAAGTTCAAGGATTTCCTCTTAAAAACGAACTGGCAGGAGAGCGCATGTGAGAGCACAAGGATCGAGTGGGGGAAACTCGTGGGTGTCGATGTGTGACACAAAATTAAAGTGTTACAACTTTATATTGTACATTATCGAAAATTACAAGCTACACCCTCTTATCATAGGAGAAGAGCA
This sequence comes from Gyrodactylus salaris, assembly GCA_000715275.1. Lineage (NCBI taxonomy): Eukaryota > Metazoa > Platyhelminthes > Monogenea > Gyrodactylidea > Gyrodactylidae > Gyrodactylus > Gyrodactylus salaris. The sequence continues at coordinate 10,224 of JJOG01005977.1, forward strand.
CTTGTTCATACTATCAGACATAACAACGATTCCAACAAGCATGAGACTCAGACCCCAACTCTGCAAACAAGTCAACCACATGCACTCCCTAGAAGTATGCACTTGGGGAGAAATACATACTTGACAAGCCTAAAGGCAAAGTTGAGGTTTATTGTGATGCTTGCGGTCTATTAGTCATGAAATCAAACGTTGAACCAATTTTGAGATTAAATTTGATTAAGAAATTGTCATTGATCAAATGGTGTCGCTCGATTAAGCTCGTTGACAACAGGTTCAATGTAGCATTTAGGCAATGTCAAGGAGCACTGTGCGGCAAGATCTATCCTTTCCGTGGATTAGAATATTCCATAAGAATACTGGTGACAAAGGAGATCGAGTATCTGCTAAGGACAGACAGGATATACAGGATCGAGAATCCCGATTCGGTATCTGTTCTAAAGAAGCAGGACTCAGGAAAGACTATAGTCTAACTCTGATCAAGTCGTTAAATATTCTGTCATACGCAATGCCTACTATCGATGAGGCATTCAGTGACATGACGGATTGCAAACTTTTCTCAGTATTAGACACCAAGTATGCATACCTGCAGATAGATTTAGACAAGGAAAGTCAGAAGCTAACCCCAATATCAACGCACCTTGGATATTTTGCATACAGAAAGCTGTAGTTTAATCTTCCAAGAGATCATGGAAAGAGTAATACTCAGAGATGAGGAGATTAAGCTTTAGTTAGGGTGTTCCAGAATGATATACTCATTGGAGCAAAGGACAGAGAAACGCATGAGTTTAGTGGGGAGGAAACTCCTCAAAGAAGACGATACTCAAAATGCGTGTCAAGTATTTGGGATAGATATGGGAAAACGGGAGATTATACCCAGATAAGGTTGCAAAATTGTTGAAGTTGGCATCTCGCTAAAACGCGCAGGAACTACTAAAACGCTTGCCCTGGGTTCTCGATTAAAACAAAGCAAATATACAAACTGTCGTGGCAAAGTGTGCCCTAGGTGTGGACAGCTGAGGACGAGAAGATCCTGAGAGGATTGATTAAAGATATGGCCAAATGATCTTTGGCCAGTGTCTGGATGAACCTCGATCATCCAAGAATGAAATTATCCTATTATAAATATTCACCTATTTA
>JJOG01005978.1:0-29129 GCA_000715275.1 Gyrodactylus salaris
CCAATTGGCCCTCACTCATCATTCATTGAAGTTTTAGTAGAGATAATATTTTGGAACTTTTTCCTTGCAGATTCCTCTTTGAAACATACAATTGGTTCTTACTCTCTATAAATACATTCATACAAAAAATAGTAACATGGACGCTTGTATTAAGAGTGTATGGCGATTTGCCATAGCTCATTCATAATTTCACACGATGATCTTTACTAATTCTAACTAACCGCTTTAAAATAGTAAAATTACTCAGAAATGTTCAAGTAATAAAAAAACTATTTTAGATGGCTAAAGCAAATTGTTGATGACGCAAAACTAAAGATTCCTCAAAATGACAACCTTTTGAATGAACACCAAGAGCAGATAATTCAAGATTTTCTATTGCTTCTCATAATAAATTCAAAGAGAAATGGCTATCAAGATTCTGGATCAAACGTCAATTATAAGCAAAGTTTGATAGTATTCAAAAGGATTATACTCTCATCACACTTTGTTATCCAAGCCCTCACTCCGTACCTAAATGTGAGCACTTTGAAGATTACTACTTTTAAGTAACGGTTTTTTGAAAACTGATCAACTTTCAATTTAGGTGATTTTTCATACTCGCCTAATCGATGTCTTCATCGGACATATTGAAGCAAGCCTTGCAGTGTGCAAGAAGCCGTCCCGTATACGATCTATAGCTCTAAACCTGCTGATGATGCTCTGGTTCAAAGGGGGTCATCACAAAAAGTCTATTGAATCAGCCATCATAAAAGAGATTGTGTCATGCACTACGTGTCTTAATCCGAAATCAATCATTGATGAAAAGTTTATGATCTTCTCTCCATCGACATATAAATCCCTGAGTGAATGTCAATTGAATAACGGCTTCGACGTTGTCCTTTCGATGGTTGCCTCTCTGACGAATAGGAAGAATATTATGAACAAGTCCTCTTTCAACCTCAAACTCTTTGCCGCCCTCAATGATCTCATATCGGAGAGTATTTTCAATGACTTTGAAACTGCAATCATTCATAGAAACAGCATTGCAATTCATTGGAATAATGTCAAAAAATTCTTCCAAGCCTTTTCAATTGCCAGTTTTTGTGTGTGAGTAATTTGCTAAAAACAGAATATTCGGTTCTTTGCATTATTAGATTCTAACCAGATAGACAATTTATCTTGTTGATTATTCTTTTAGAACTTCGATAAACTCAAAGGAACTCCAGCAGAAGCTTCTGTCTGAGCTACGTGGTCTGCTCATTGAACCAGGCGTTCAGAGTAAACATTACATTCGATTCATTAGACAATTCATGGGTCTAGTTGGCGTCATCGGCCTATTAGAAGTATTCTGCGACCCAAACAATACATTCTCAGAAATCTCCTGCATAGATAAGAGCAAAAGTCGAAAACCATCAACTGAAATCATTGAAGAAGTAAGGGATCATTTGAGTTGATTTTTAAATTTTAATCATCTTCGTTTTATCTAGGAAACAAATATCTTAGCCAGTCAAGTCGTATACGTCGAGGATAGATTCAACCAGCCATCGAGTAGAACCAGTACAAGTTCAAATCGCTCAAGGACCAGCTGGCTTTCCATAATTGGGCCGGGAGCTGAATTGGCAGACGATAAGACAGAGGTTGAAAATGTTCTCAATGATCTTTTCACAGACCCTGAAGTGAGAATTATGACATTAAGACCACAAAATCCAAGCATTACCTTATATTTCTTCTGATAATCAAGATTTTTTAATTTATCCTTTTCAACAGAGTGACGACGATGAAGGCTTTTATCAACGTGGTTCAACACAGGTGAAAAAACCTCCACCACGTCTCATGATTCAATTGGTCGGCCTTGTTGAACATTCAAATAAGCATGTTCTCTCTTTAGCCAACCATCAGTCTGTACATTTACCAGTGAATGACACAAAAATGGCCGCTAGCCAATTACAATCGTCCTGGCTTATGATGTTGACCAGAATGGTTCGAACACTGCACCATCGTCAACCACTGTCCAGCACTCAGACGCATTCTCAGGACGAATCAAGCTCCACAACCAAATACTTTATCAAATGGGTCGTTGCTAGGGCCCTCAGGGACTTGCATGTAAATTGAACGCCTCTCAATTTCATAATGATTATTAAATAGGGTAATTATCAAAATCAAGTGGAGGGGTAGACATTATTATTGCAACCTATAGGACGGTCCAGTTTAAATTATTACGAATAAGTGGAGTTTTATTTTTCATTTTAATAACAAGTGTAGATGTTGATTATTTATCATAAACAATAGGACATAGCAATATATATTATCATAACAGAATTGAAAAACTATAAATAATTTTCATTGTAATAATAATGTCCAACCCTCCACTTGATTTTGATAATAATCCTATTATCAGGACATCTAAGAATCTCTTGAACTCTTTTCTGATAAACCAATTTTTCTTCTTAGGATAATTTTGTTGGCGATATTGAAGAATGCGATCCAGTTATACAGGCTACAAACGGGAACATTAAACGATTCTTTGCTCTTCACGACAAATCAGTCTGCGATGTCCAACTGAATCTTTTGTCTGCCTTCAACAATTGGAATCAAAATAATGTAATCCCACCAGTTCACTCTCTCACTTTATATTTTGATCACGACAATCTTTCTCTTTTAGACTTCTCTCACTCAGCTGAGCTCACAGAGACAAAACTCCATAAGCCCATTCATTTTGCCTGAGCTGTTGGCGCTTATCGGCTCTTTCGAGTTGAAGAAGAAGAACAATTTAGCTAGTAAGTGAAAATTTGTTTAATTATTAATTTCTTCTGAATCTTTCCTTCCCAGACATAAGTGCCCTGCTTGGATGCGGAATTGTGTTACAGAATAATTTCATGGAAATATCACATAGCCAAGTGTTCCTCCTCACCAATTGGTTCATTTGGTTAGTCAAAATCTTCTCGGAAAATCTACTCTCCATTTCATCAACTGCAAAGCTGAGTAAAATGGCCAAAGTAATGACCAACAACGTTGCCAATAGAATCAACTGTGTAGCGATTCTGAGACAGTTATTAAGAAAGAGAATCCTCAAAGAGCAGATAAATTCCCGTGACAGCGAAGGCATCCTCTTGAACTCGGTCATTTTCAGCGATGTCTTGGCCCAAAGTAATCAGAGTCTCAAGGTGAAACCCTCTGCTACATATCTCGTGATTGGAGAGGTGAAGAAGACACTTCCAAGTCAATCGAATGTTCAAAGCAAGAAGAGGCCTTCGTCGAAGAAGAAGAAACCTAGTAAGAAGCGTAAAGCTAATAACGGAAATACAACTGAGGCAGGCGAAGCCATGAACAGTGATCAAGAGGCCGAGAATGAACCTTCTGAGGAGGAAGAAGAAATCGGTTTATCTGCAAACACAATTCAAACTATGAATCAAACCAGGGTCTCTGCTAGTGGAAAAAAACAGTCCCAACAAAAGAATCAGTCAACTAATGTGAGACATTCTATGAACTCGATATTATGCCCTTTATTTTCATATTTTAGTCCAGTTAATTACATGGTTGCATACTTCTTGCATAATTCGAAATCTTTATACCCAACAGTTTTTTAACGAGTTCACTGTTGGATTCAGAAGGGGAATCGTTCAATTCAATGAACGGTTGAAGGATTTTTCACACGTTGTGTAGAGCTAAATTCAGGGGGCTCGTTCAGGATGACTGCTTCGTCAGGGTTCTCGATGTGAGGTACAACTCGTGTCGAGGAGGAGCTAGCGTCTTCTTATTGATCAGGGCACTGATCCTTTCTAAATTTTTCCTTTTGGTTGCGACTTTGAACCCGGTTATGTCTAATGGAAATGGGGTTTTCAACTCTCTTATGAAATGAGGTTAAGCCTTCTTCAGGGATTCGAACCCATCACCTACCCTTGGTAGGAAGGCTGGGAACGCTATAAAGGATTTTGAAGTTGGTCACATCTGCAGCATGGCCTTCTTTCATGATATGCTCCTGCACTGACGTAACGTTGGATGTTTTTCCCGGTCTGAGATGCTCTTTGAACCTCTCTTAGGCTTTCCTCTGATTCCTTTTCTCTGTCTTTATTCCTGGCATTAAATAGTCTGTTCGTTTTTAGAATTTTGCAAGGGAAAACGGTACTTGTCATTTTTTGGAGTTTATTTTTCATAATGCTTAAGGGGACGTCACGTTTGAATATGTCCAATCTCAATCTAGGTTTTAGCAAAGTAAGAAATAAATGAATAAATCTTGATGGTTTCTTCATTTTACATGCTCAAAATACACGCTTTAAAATAAGTGGAATGGACTACTAAAGTGACCCTTATAAAATTTAAGAAAAGGACCTATAAAAGGACATAAAATATTCACTTTTATGAATCTTGATTGTGCATTGCGCCGGATTTTCTGAAAAAGTTTGGTGTAGAAAAACTGTTATTTAAAAAAAATTCAATTTTTTCTATTTTGTATCAAATTTATTATTTTGACTGTTTTTCGACTTGAATAACCTGCGCAATACTACTCAGAGAATGCACAATCGTCCAAATGGTCAAGATTTAAACGTTCCCAATTATCTGAGAACATATTTTACGAATATTAAAAGCTTCTCCTATTGATCCTATAATTAATTCTAATAATTCCAACTATTTCTAGTTTGCAAGTCATCTATTCGATCCCTGTTATCACAGCATTTCCCTCTCCTGTATAACATTTGCTCTCAATCGTTATCAACCATCCGAAATTCTCATTCTTCCCGACTATCATGTTCTAATCAATCAATATCCCGATGATGAACAAGCTCTACAGGCAGTCTGGCTCAATTTGGCGTCTGGAGATAATCAAGAGTTGCTGGGAGAGGCTCGCCTCGATTGGCTTTCTATAAAATTTATTCTAGGGGAATTGCGAGCTATTCTCTATCAAATTCATTGCAGCAAGAGGTAAACAAAATGGTTTATACAAAATTCCTATTCTTATCTAACTAATATTTTGCAGTCCTGGACACTGCAAAGTGTACACTGGATGGCTATATCACGAAGACATATCTGATCTGTCTGTGGATACTATAAACCAGCTTCTTGATAACACAATTGGCCCGATAAAAAACATCCTCAACAGAATCGCTCTTCACATGTCGGGAAGGAAGCCATTTTCTAAGGACACTCGCAACGCATTTCCAGTCACTCAAAAGGACTCCAGCGGTCTTGAGGACCCTCTTGACGCTTACCCGGAGGAGAAAATGCTCTTGGAAAATGTCAATTGTCTCTCACTTGAATGCCTCAAGTTCCTCATCCTTCCGATACCGCCTCTGGCCACTGGCCTGGCCACAATTGTTGACTGTCAGAGAGCTGTTGAGCCCGTAAATTTGGGTGATCATCAAATTCGCCGTTTGAATATTCTCGCAAACAACAATTCCCCTAAGAATCTCGACTCTCTTCGCGTATCCTATGGCCAGAACAAGAACTGGGTTAAGATTATCGATGATCTTCTAGTCAGAAATGTTTGCCTCTTCGAGACGAGTATGCAGAGCTTTGAAGGTGAGCCCTTTCTATCATGTTTTGACGTGAGATTGGTTCTTTTACAAGCATACAAGGAGGCTATGAAAGCTTTCGGTGATGCTTTTATAGTTCAAAGAACAGTATATGATGTTTTTGGGAGAGTAACATGTTCCTGGAAAAAAAATCCCTCTCCTCTCCATTGTTAACCTTAGGGATAAGGTGTGAAGGAGCAAGTTTATAGCCTCGAAAGAGATATCATTAGTGTCCGGCAATTGATTGTCATCAATTAGAAGTTGTCTAATCAATGCACAATGTGCATTGCACATCCTTAAAACAAATTGATTTTACATCTTCTCTAAGATACTCAAATGGAGAAAATTGATATTTGTGAACCTCATGTTTTTAGAGAGTTGAAAACAAAACTCTCAGGCCTCGGATTAGAATTTTAAAACTATCCTAATTACTCTTCTCTTCACGCTCTTTCTGATTATCACCTCTTCTGACTTATCTGAAGTCGGGTGTGTATGAATTCTTTCAGAAACAATGAATAAGCGAAAGAGGCAATCGGTCAGTAAATTGCCTTAGAGAAGACAGTTTCTTTTGTAAGATAGGGATCAACTAAATGTTAATTCGTTGGCATAAGATAATTGCATCTGCATGACTTTTATTCTGAGTGTTCATTACTTGTTCTGATGATAGATTTTACGGATAGAGATGAACTGACATAATAATTCTCTCTAGGTCCATTAGAAGTGAAGAATCTGGTCGCTGTGTTGAAATGGCTAGTAGGCATCTCTTTTTCCCAATCCGATCTCAACTCAACAAAGAGTATCCAATTGATATCAGTCTCTGTGGCCTATCATCATCTTCAGATATTCATGCAGATCCATCGTCTACTCATACAAGCCCTTGATGATTCCTGCGGTGAATCGGTCCTTGATCATGTTTGTTAATAATGTTCATCAACTCGAAAAAGTCCCTTTCTCATCACCTTTATCCTAGATTCCAAACTTTAAGCAGTACACTCTCAAGTTGTTAGACGAAGAATGGAATACTGAAGAGATTTATGATAGTGAGGCATCATCAACCAATGATAATCAATTTGGGACTTATTCAAATTAATAACTTTTTCCTCATCCATTTAGATATTCCAGGAAAGTACTATCTCAAAAAGTTGATTAGCGAGCATTTCGAGTCGCCGGCCTACCAAACAAAACTAATTGAAATCTCTAAAAGGGGTTCCACCAAAAATCTTGCCTTGGTTGCTCAAATCGATAATTTAGCCGCCTTCTTCCAACAGACAATCGTCCCTTTTATTAACAAATATTCTAGGGAAATCTTTACTGAGGAGAGCATCGATTCAAATCTCAAGTCGTTGAATAAGTCCTCTCTTGTCATCTTCTTGAGACAACTGGTGGACCATGTTCTAATGTGAGTCATTTAATGGAGAAATTCTTGCATACTATGCAATGCATAGCATATATTTAATCTCTCAGACAATCTATTTGTCTGTACCAAGACTCTTAGTCTAAGAGGAGCTTCAAAGCTGCTCTAAATGATCCTTTTCTAGTTAAATTTAATTAGATTTTTGTCAGGGAAGCTTATCCCCTCTTAGAACCGTCATTGACCATGAATTGCTAGATATGATTTAAAATTTTTTAGATTCGCAAAAAAACTTGCATCCATTCCGTCGGCTGGGCATCTGGATAAGAAGGACAATCTGAATCGTCTAAACTGCTGGAATGTTCTAGCAACATTACTGGTTGAGTGTGCAGAGAAATCCTTTACTGGAAATTCGACTTGTGTAATTTCCTCGATCAAAACCACCATTTTACCTCATGTTATGAGAGCGGGACGAATCTTTCTTCAGCAGGTTGTCAGATCAGCAATTCCTCTTTTCTCTCTAATCTTCAAGTGAGCCGATGGTTAAAATTATTTATTTCAAATTTAAGGATATATTTTTTTGATATTTGTAAAATATCCATAGCTTAATTTCTACCATATTCATTTATCAAAAGTTTTTGAATCTATTTTGTCTACTAGATCTCAATCTTCAGACGTTACCAGGTGTTTGAGAGGTATTCAAAATTTGACCAGATGGCTTCAGCGAATCTCAACCCACGCCAAAGCACACAGAGATATGCCCATGGTCGTTAATCAAATACCACAAACCAAAAAGTGCCTTGAAATATTCGTTTATCAAGTGAAGGTGAGTTCGATATTATTTCAAAATAACTACTCATAATAAGTTTTACGTCATGAGTTCATTATGTAATCAGAGAATAATGTTTTTCTCTAATGTAAACTCAATGCTTAAAGGATTATTCTTCAAATACTCAAAATGTACTTTTATTTGTACTAAAACCACATTTTTTGTCTAGGGAATTCTTTCTAAGAACCATTGCACAAAAGCTTTCTGGCTTGGAAACTTGAAAAATAAAGATCTATCTGGTCACGAGATCCACGATAGTCAAAGCAAGACAAGTAATACAAGTGTAAACTCTTCCCTTGGTACACAGGGAAGTGAGAGAATTTCAATAGCATCGTCCATTAATCAACAGTACGAAGAAATGACAGATGGTGAAGCATCAGCTCATGATGATAGTGATTCATATTAGATTTGTTGGCCCAAATAAATATTAAATATATTTTATGATTTGTTTTAAAAATTGAAAAATTTATTTTCATCCCATTTTGAAACAACTTCGAGAATTTAATGACTGTGGAAGGTGACAGTTACAATGAAGAGGATCTAAGTATTCTGAGTATAGAGAAGGATTTGGAGAAGCTAGAAAAGATTTGCAATTCATTTGAATTGAAGATTGATTCAATAGTGGAGGAAGCTCATCTCCTTAAAGTTGAAGTGAAAAAAAACGCTGAGGAATGCAAGAAAAATATTTCCAACGAATAAAAAATTCTCTTTATTTGTTGACTGATCAAAATTGTAATGTAAAAACCTTAAATAACTATCTTGCCATGTTCTGCATCCGAATTTTTTTCTTCTCCATCCGAGCGGCCTTCTTATCACTAACATCCGGACCGCCTTGACTAGGGTCGAATATCCATGGCGCGAGTATATTCACATAGAGGAGATGGAAGATTCGAAGAGGTACCTATTTAATTGAGAATTGAGCTACTTACAGTCAGTAGAAGCAACCAAAATCCTAGATGAAGAATGCTACAAGATTGCACAATCGCACAAACTATAATTAAGTCTTGTGCGTGTTCAGAAAGACCGCCCTTAAGACTTAGATCAAGTCCAGCGTCAATTAATTGATTTTGTCCACGATCATTTATTCTATACTTTGGTTCTGCACTTGTCTTCATAAACATGTAGGCAAGAAGTGACATTGATATGCATAAAATCCATAGAAAAGTGTAGAATTTAGTGAAAGAAGAGAAGAAAATAATTACATTGAAGAATAAGAATATGGCCTAAAGGGGAGATAAACTAAAATAATCTTACATTAACGATAAGAATCACATAAAAGTAAAATTTAAGTACCTCCAGATTACCTTCATTAATCTTGGACTGACTTTTCGTATTCTCTTTACCTTTTGGCTTTAAGAAACTTGAATCCATCAATCACTTTTAACAACATTTGGTGCATATTTAATTAACACAATTTATTTAAAATGAAGTAAATTTCAAAAATGTTTTAAATACGAATATCGAAATATTATCAAGAATTCTCGTGCATTCAACCCTTCCGTTAAAGTTATCGCTTCAGATCAATTTCTGTTCACCTAAAGATTCATTCATCATAAATTCAAACTCTTCAAAGTCCACTTTGCCATCTTTATTTTTGTCAGCCGCGTCCATCATCATTTGTATATTTTTTTCCGATGCAATTTCACCAATATTCTCCAAGAAGAAACCCAAATCCTCCTTAATGAGATATCCTTTCTCGTCTCTGTCCATTAACTTGAACATGATCTTATTATCATCTTCGTCATTCTTTTCCATCATTTCGACAAATTCAGAAAATTGAAGATGGTCATCACGGTCTTGGTCATGATCAGCCATGACTTTCTTTACGTCCTCATTTGTTGTATCTTCGTCAAATTCCTTCATGATTTTAAAGAGTTCCTCAGCACTAATCTTTCCATCTTTATCACTGTCAAATGACTTAAAAGTTTCAAGGTAAGTATTCAATCTTTCAATTAAAATATCTTTTTCTTCCCATTTCATTTTGAGTATAGTACTTTTAGGCAGGGCAATATATTTGCCTGCCAACAAACCATAAATTTCGTCAATCTCTTTCATAGTAAAAGTCTTAGGCATTCTTGCTCTCGATTTAACTTTTCTAGACAAAGTTTTATTTTTATATCTGATCGTGGTGTAATACTTCGATTTTTTAACATTACACTCTTCTTATACCTAAGCTGTTTGATTTTCTTCAATTTATATTGCAATATTTTAACTAAATAAAGCATAAACGTTATAGGAAGACCTCGATAGCTGAATATGCAAATACCAAAAATGAGGGTTTTCGATTTTTGCAAATTAGAAAGTTGATGAAAATTGTTTGGTATCTGTATATAAAGTTTTAAGATATATTTTTTATAATTTTTAAAATACACGACTATTATTCAAAAAAATTTATTTTGGGGCCAAATATATCAGTTTTCGAAATTACAGTACTACATTCTGACATCTTTTAGACAGATATCAAGCTGTTTTTTTTAATTTAAAACTAAATTATTTAAGCTCCATACTTATAAAATTCGCAAGTCTAAAGTAATATTTCATTATGGATTAGAATCAGTTAAAATTAAAAAATATATTGCATCTTTCAAAATCGAATAATTTGATTTAAATTTATTCATTCACTAATGACTAAACAGGTAAAATATTGTTTTTTTAAAGTATCCGAATTCGAAATAAATCAAGAAATCTCCGTAGAGCATTCCTTATGGCAATTTTTGTTCACCATTTGAGTCCTTCATAATCAGGTTGAACTCTTCGAGGTCAACTCTACCATCTTTGTTTCTATCTGCAGCATCCATCATCATTTTTATATTAATTTCCGAAGCAACTTCTCCGATTTTCTCCAAGAAGAAGCCTAAATCTTCTTTAACGAGATATCCTTTCTTGTCATTGTCCATTGCGTCAAATAATATGTCATTCTCATCCTGATCATTCTTTTCCATCATTTCGACAAATTCATAAAACTGTAAATGATCGTCTTTATCTTCGTCATAATCTGCCATCACTCTTCCTATATCCTCAGCTGTTGGTTCTTGATCGAATTTCTTCATTATTGTTATGAGCTCGTTTCCGCTAATCTTTCCGTCCTTATCGCCATCGAACAACTTGAAACTCTCCAGGTAATCATTCAACTTTGTAATTAAAACATCTGTTTCCTCCCATTTTATTTTGAGTATGGTACTTTTTGGAAGAGCAATTTCTGTATCTTTCAGTAGTCTATACAGTTCTTCAATCTCTCTAATCGTGAAACCCTTAGACATATTTGATCTCAAATTAAAGTTTTAGAGAACATTTGATTTTTATATCTTATCAATGATAAGTTATCATGGTGTAATTCTTGTTGATTATTTCAATTATCCAATTGTTAATCTAGTTGATTAAGCATTTTTATGATTTAGACAATTACACTTGACTAGTTACTAACTAGTAGTTAGTCAAAGCAACTAATTCTTTTTTATCAGTTGCATCCTTAATCAACCGATTAATAATTATAATCATCCTTCTACACAAAATCATATTCAATTTTTTCGGACTGTTTTGGTTGCAAAAGAATCTTGGAAAAGTTCAAGTTGTTTCCAATCTTAACTCTGTTTTTATCAATATATTACGAACCTCAGACATTGCCATAAAACTAGAAACAAATCAAAAGCAAACTCACAATGATGATAATCAAGCAAATTTACTCCAAACTTTGGTCGACCTTTGACAAACGAGCAGATTGTAAGATTGTAAAACCCATATACAATAAATCGTTCTATTATAAAAAACGTTGAAAAGACTTGGCTAAAAATCTCTAAAAGTAGCTGCAACAGTTCTCAAATTAGTAAATATTAATTTGTTTTATATACAATGTATATTATACATACATATAAGCTGTTCATTTTTCACTATTCTCCTGAATATTACTCTGAATGAGGGTGGAACGTTTGCGTATATAATGCTGCCAATGAAGGATCATTTGATCGTCTATGAATCTTTTAATGTTCGACTTGGCTATCTCATGACGAAACTCCTGACTCTGGAGAAGGTCCAACATTTGAAGGCAATAAGGATAGCTATAGGAATAAATTTACAAGCAGGACATACAAAAGATATTTTGAGTATTCTGGATCTTTCCAATACTGAAGATATGCAAGATAATTTACAAATTCTTTTTTGTCAAAGTAGCCTTGTTGAGCTAAAACTAAAGATTTATTAACCAGAAGATCTAACAATTTAAATATGTCGGATTTGCGAGACATTGCACGAATTCGAGTTCAATTTGGAATCTAACTTTTGGATCATCAAAATTTACGATTTTAGTGTGACTCGATGTAGGAGGACGACCTCTATTCGACATAGATTTTCCTCGAATAGCAAGTACTAGATGCAACGAGAGAATGTATATAGTCTATATAATATAGATTTTACAAAGTTTAACTTTGTAAATTTGAATATTCGGTCGGTTCGAACAAAGATTTCGAGATAAATTCAAAAAGTTGTTTTACAAGTACCATTTGTATAAATTCGAAATTTTAACGACAACTCTTTTACCTTCCAGGTAGCTTTGTCGATCTCCGATTGATAATTTCACGTTATTTCCAAGTCCATTTATATATACAATCATATTTGTATAGTGACTTGCTTTCAAAACTTTCATCTTGGGGTTTCAACCTGTGCTTATCTCTAATTGGTTCTTTCTACAACGAAGATTATTTCTTTTCTTTGCTTTTTATTTTATGTTTCAATCGTGTAGAAAATGGTTCATGATAGAGCATATATCAATCAATAACAAACCTTACATTTTCAATCTAAGAAACATCTTTATTTCATAATTCTCTGCAATGCAATTCGACGACACTGATGATTTTTATGAAGAGTGTCTATCCTGCTTCTACAAGGAAATGTTTCTTTTATACGCCAGAGATAATGATGGAAGGATTAATTTCAAGCAATTCTTCTCCCTTGCTCCCTATATGCGCATTCAAATTGCCAAAATGTCTTTAGTTAATTGCTTCGACACAATTGACGAAAACAAAACAGGTCTCATTGATTTTGGACAGTTTATGACTATTATTGAGAGGTCCACTCTCCGCAGATACGTAACAGATGCTACCACTCTTCATCAGCGATTTAAGTTGAGAGGTATCGATCTCAGCTATATCATTATTAATAGAATGATCTCGTCAAAGGACAAATTTGTCGATCGTGCTGAATTCTCCTCAATAATTTCCAAAGTCAAAAGTTACAAGGAAGATTTCGACGATTATGACAAAAATGGTGATAATGTTATTGATTTTAAAGAGATGATGCTTTCGATAAACAAGTTCCTCGGTATAGACGACTACAACTCAGTTATTTACGAGACACGCAAGAGGTTCGACATGGTGGATAAAAACAAAGATGGATTGGTGAATTTTTCCGAGTTTGTAGACATGCTTGAACTGAAAAGAATAGAAGGAACTCATTCGATAGAGGCCTTTCTAGCAATCGATAAAGACAAGGATGGATTTATTGAAAGAGATGAACTCATCAACTACCTAGAAAAGATGGGTGACAAAGATGCAAAATCTAACTCTGTCAAGATGATTTCTTTTGTGGACAAGAATCTAGATGGGAAGGTTAGCTATTCAGAATTCGACAAAATTTACAGCAATATTTAGAAAATTTAATAAAACCAATAATCTCTATTAATTCTTTTGTTTAATTATAAAAATTATCCCTTGCATCACATGATGCTATCAAGTCTAGATGAAATATCTTAATCGTGAGATCATAAGATTTTTTAGTAAAAGGAACCCAGAATTTATTCAAGTCTAAGCAGTAATTATACATGCTCCTCCGGCTTTCTTGATCTTTTCTTCGGCCTGTCTGGAGAAAAATCTGGCTTTGACAATGACAGGAACTTTGGGGAGGACTCCTTTACCGAGAACCTTGAAGTAGCCTTTATTTACAACGTCAATGACTGGGGCCCTCTTCTCCTGGGGATCCTTGAATTTGGTGTAAGTCTTATCTGAGACTAGGGACCAAAGTTTATCCAGGTTAATTGTGGGACAGAATGACGGATTCTTCTTCAAATGGTAGTGTCTCATACCGACTTTACCAAAATAACCAGGATGGTACTTGTCAAAGTTGATTCTGTGATGATGCTGACCACCGGCGTTACCACGACCACCGGGATGTTTCCTGTGTTTTCCTACACGACCCATACCGTGGCTGACATGGCCCCTGTGCTTGCGTGTCTTCTTAGCTTTGATTTTTGACTACAAAAATTAAAACTTGTTACTTACCATAATTTACACGCTTAATAATTATAAGTAGCGGTGAATCTTTATACTAAAAGAGAGGTTTAGAATTATCGAACAAATATTTTGTTTATTTCGTCAGCTTTAAAATTCTGTTTGATTATCAAAAAGTTTATAAAATTATGAAATCTTCCAACTGCTCCTTCTCTAATCCGTCTCAGTTATTTCTCAATCTGGTTTGTAATAGCAATAATAAAAACTCTTCTGCAAAGTAATCAAAATCTCTTCTAAACTATTAAGATTTGACATAAATGACTTTACTTTGGGACGTAAACTCGGCGAAGGTAAATTTGGGCATGTATTCCTAGCTAAGGAGAATCAAAGCCAATTTATCTGCGCTCTGAAAGTAATATATCCTTAGTTTATTCTTAAGATGATTAAAAAGGTAAATGACGACTGCCCAGACCTCTTGCAGAACATTTCGAGAGAGATTCAAATACAAAAATTTCTTTACCACACAAATATTGTCAGACTGTTCAACTACTTCTATAACGACAAGAAGATCTTTATTCTCTTTGAATTCCTTCCCAAAGGCTCTATGACCGATGAACTCAAGCGACTCGATTACTTTTGCCTTGAACGATCAGCCACTGTTAGTGATTTTCTCATGTGTTATTTAATATTTAATCTGGTTTTCATTTGATAAAATTTATAGTACATCTACCAGTTGGCCGATGCTGTTCACTATTTTCATTCAAAAGATGTCATTCATAGAGATATAAAATCTGATAATATTCTCATTGGAAGTAGAGGGCAGGCAAAACTGACTGATTTTGGTAATGCCGTTCACACTCCTGGTTCAAAGTGAGTCTTTCTTGCTGTGATTAAGAATCAAAAATAGTAGAAGAAAACTTGGAAAACCTTAATTTAAGCCAATATCAATTCTTCTTGTTGCATTTATTTGTTTGAGAAAGATAATTATCTTTAAACCTAGAGAGAATCCAATCATTACTTAATTATGTAATAAATTCAGCTGAAAATCTCATCTTATGCGTTAGAAATTATAAAATTAACTTTTGAGGCTACTAGATTTATTTTAATGTCTAGAAGAATTTATGCATTTTTGATCCTTTATTTTGAAGAACCTAGCAAAAAAAATTTGTAATTTTTTTCACAACGACTGGATTTTTTATTTCCTGGTTATAAAGTTATTTTCAATGCGCAAGATTGAGTTGTATTTCTAATGTAAAACCCTGCATAAAAAATCCCTTATTAAAAAATAATTCTCTATTTTAAATCTGACTTTTTCACTTGAAAAATAGACTGAACAAATTCTGCGGCACCATAGATTACATAGCACCGGAGGTATCAATAATCGATGACAATAATCTCACAGATAATCCCGTCTACGACCAACGCTCTGATATTTGGAGTCTCGGCATATTTCTCTACCAAATGCTCGCTGGCCATGTACCCTTTGAGAATTTGGGCATATTCGAGACTCTTGAGAAAATTAAAAATGTCGAAATCTCCTATCCAGAGTCCTTCAGCGAGGAGTCGGTGTCATTTCTAAAATGCGTGAGTTTTCTTTCATTTTTCATACATATTCTTTTTACAAAATATCAACATTCTACTTGCAAGTAAACAGTCGAATCAATATTTCTATTGGGATATTTATAAAAATAACCATAATTTTTGTCATTTGATTACTCTCACAAAAATTATTGAATTGTCTCTCTTGGACTTTAGATTCTCTTGCAAATCCATCGAGTAACCGCTTTGAAAGGTGTAATTGAGCGCATCAAGTTTATATTTAATTTTGTAAAAGGGCTTATTTGATTCGATAAATAAATACAAGAAGAAAAATTCATAGAAATCTGCAAGGGCCAGGATAATCTAAAAAGATTGAGTTCACTCTTACCAAAAATGATTAAAGATTGCACAAAGAATTATTGAAGATCTTCATGGTCAGAAAAATTTGTGATCAAATCAATAAAATTAGAATAAGAAATCATGCCACCTGAAAATAAGAGACTCTTAATAATTTCATCTTCATGTGTTAGTTGGAATGAATGTCATTCTATTGTGATTCACTATTTCAGGAACCTTTTGAATTAGTGGTGTCAAGGCTTTGTGATCTTAGGTGGGTTGATTTTAGTTTCTCTAGAATCTCGCGTGCTCGCACAAAATAGTTGTCAATATCATTAATGCTACTCACAAGTAACCAATAGTCATTGTAATTAATTGTTTATAGAGCTGTCAATCAGCTAGTGATGATTTGGCCGACCAAATGCATATTTTTTATTATTTTATATTCGTGAAAAGTAGGTGTTAAAATACATAAATGCCATAGAAGAAATTTTGTCCTCAGAAGAAATTGAACTTTTTCAATTATTATCGGTGATTTTCTATCGTGTGAAGTTAACCCTTCAAACCCGGGTGTTGCTCCTGAACAACATTATTCATATATCCAAGGTCGTAAAATACATGAAGAAGATTTTGTCGGCTTTCTGATTATATATTTTAAGTTATTCCGTCATTTATTTAAAAAAAGATATTAGCCGTCGAATTTTTAAAATTTCTAAAAACGTCATAGCAACCATATTTTGTAATTTTGAGTTTTACTATTTTCCTCATCTCGTTTTTTTTCGTGTTTTACACGGCATATTTTTCAGAAAGAAATGTATATTTTGGGTAGCCCTACTTATGACGCATTTTGATTGGCCCGTTTTTCATCTCGAATGTCATTGGTAGGGCTACCAGAAAATTGCAAAATAAAATTTAAAAGTTGCAAATTAATTTCAAAAAATTGCAATTTCTTAAAGATTTTTATTTTCATGTTAGAAATATATGATGTTTCAAATTTTCTTCTGTAAACTGTTCATCAGTTCCATGATAATGTTTCACCTTAGCCTCAACGAATTCCTGATGATCTATTGACGACTTTCCATCATGTGATATGTATTTTTTTGAAGAGGATGCAGTATAAATCTGAATTTAGAAGCTTGAATTCCTGAGGATACGCTGTTACATAACGACTCATTTCTATTTATGATTTGGAAATTTAGTCTTTCTTTATATATACTACAATCTCATACAAAAGTAAAGTTAATCTACCCTTAATAATTATAAAAAGATTCCAAATTGCAAACGCAATTTTATTTCCAGACACCCCAAGAACTTTTGAGTAGATTTTTCTTGTTGAAAAACGTAACTTAGAGAATAATGAAAAGAAAAAGAATTGCATCTGATAGCCCTAGCCATTGGGGATTTTTGGGAAAATATGAAATGCATGTTTATAAAGCAATGAGCTAATCTTACATTTTCATCTCTGTCGTTCTTTAGTCGCATGCCATACAGTTTTCTTCAACTCTGCTCTTATTTACAATTCGAATAAATCTACAAATTGAAAAAATCAATTTTAGATCTAATTTTAATCAATCATCTTTACATAGAAATTGTGAATAAAATAAAATTTGTTACAAAAAAGTTGATCAAATAATATTTGGGAGAATATTCTACTTGAGTCTATCAATCAGAGCAAAGTCCCAATTAGATTTCATTATCAAAATCAGGGGTTTGCTTGGATAATGCTTGAAAGACATATCCCGCGCTATTCAAATGTCCTCTTATTCTTGAAGAGGATTTCTTCACGATAATTTACATGAAAATACTTTTAACTTGTTGAAGGGAATTTTAAAGTTTTGAGTAACTCAAATGATTTTTGGAGATGGATCGAATCTCAATACTACGACGGTCAATTTACCATTTTACAATTTGACATCTCAGATCAAGATGTCAAAGTTTAATTTTTAAACTCTCGCAGGTTAAACTCTCCTAACGTGTTTTTATTTTTGATTTGGCTCCTACCCGCAATATTGAAATACAAAAAGTATAATTGACATTTTATAACATGACACGTAGAATTAAATTTTTCGAATGCAGAAAACAGGGTACATCTAGAACTTTCTTATACTATCTTGAAACGCTTTTTCCTCAATAGTTATCATAAAACTAATTTTCGTCTGGAACTACACAAAGATCAAAGCTTCATTTTCAAGAATTCCACCTCATTTTACAATGATTTGAGAATTAAAAAGTATCATTTTGACATAATGAGTTAGTCGGGTTTGAATTTTTGTTTTCTGACGAAACTTTTAAATTTTCTTCCTTCAATTCTTTAGTTCCGAGAAAGAAATACTTTAGCTGGGAATCTTAACCTTCCTCCGGCTCATAGCGTTTTCTCGGTAAATTATAGGTTCCACATACTAATTTTTATTAGTGGATGCTTATTCTTAAATGCAATCTCTCTTATGTTTCTAGTTCCTTCAAAGGGACCCCAAGTCTCGTATATCATCAATCGACATTAACAAGCATTCATGGATTGCAAAGAATGCCGAAAAGTCGTTCACTCAATGCTCAAAGGCTCTGCAGTCTTGGAGAGAAATGGAAATCTAATCGATTGAAAATAAATAATTAAGTGATTGCAATTACTGGTTTAACATATTTGTATAATTATTACAAAAAATAGAGTTTCTTACGTTCAAAGGTTTTTTCTAATCTTTACTTTTAGACTCTCTAGTTTCAATTAATATCAACGCTCATTCCTTGCATTCTTAAAAAATAACGTATTTAATCTCTCAATAAATTTCTAGTCATTATCCCTAGGAATAACAATTATCAAAAATATCGAGATTTTTATTATGAAAAGCTTTCATAAAAAGCGAACCCTGGTTAAAATATGCTGGTAAATAGGAATTGTATTAAAATATTAATTGATTGAATTGGGAAAATGTTAGTGTTAATTTTATTCTAGGAAAAGATCTAAAATTACTATTTTTTGCAGTAATAGAATAAGGGATCTCGTTTGAAAAGTTGCCTTAATTTTGTACACACTAATAGTTATGATTTTGAAAAGACCAATACATTTTTTATCATTTCTGAAATTAATTTTCTAACATTTGAAAACAATGCTTCATAGGTTTAATTAAAATAAATCAATAACTCTCATTGTCATGAGAGTTATCTATTTCTCATGCAACCGTTTCATTGTCCATTCATAAAGTTGGTTGATAACTAATCTTATGTTGAAATGCATTGATTCGTCTATAACAGAGATAATTCATCGAATCTTGATGCAACATTTCTATAAATAGTACTCGATAAAAGAATCTCTCTAACAGCTAATCAAAGATGAGGCCTAGAAATTTAATTAGTACTCAGATTCTCAGCATTTATTCATCATACTTTTTTACGAACCTCATTTTTATTCGTCATTTCATGAGAACTTTTTAGATTCTCGAACGAGAATGGATTTTTGATTAATTTCTACAGGTAGTATAAGAATCTTGTTAGAGTTTACTTCTAAACGAATAATTGAACCAAATTTAAAAGGAATCAAGACATTTTTTTTCAAGAAAAAAAAAAGTTTCTTCCAATTTATAATCAATTGTTTTTGTACAGGCTAAAAAAGGGGGAAATTACTCTCATTCTTATAAAAATCTTTTGGATAATTTAGATATATAGCTTTTGGAGGAGAGAAACGTTTCAAATACGATTGATAATAATAATAGGATATAATGATACAGATATAAAATAACGCATATCCATACGAATGAATGGCAATAAAAGGGGGTGCAATTTTCGGATTCAGCCAAGAGAGAAAAGTTTTTTTGATAAAAGTGTAAATTTGAAAAAAAAAGTAAAGTTTTGTTTTTGGCATCAAAGTTTTGAGAATTTATAATATGGACGGTTTCAATTGTGTAGTGTCCATGATTTCGAAATCATGCCAATTCCTACTATTGTGACAAACAGCCCGATTGTCATTGGTCAGTATAATCTCTGGGGTTGGATAGTCATCAAAGTGTTCTGAGAATAAGGACGGCGTGTTGATGAATGACTCCACTGTCGGGGCATCTGTCGGATAGAATTCGTTAATCTGATGCTGTGGGAATTGCTGGACGTTGTTACCATTGTATCCGTTCTGGTGGATGAGATCTCCTAATTGAGAAAGATCAAATATGAAATACAAAACGGGTGAGTAAAGTTTAAAGGACATACTCTCTTGATTTGTTGTGGTTGTTGGGTTATTCAGAAATGCTACCTGTTGTTCATTTAACTGAATGGCCGGGTTGCCGATGGCGGGAGAGTTTGAGAAGAAGATGTCATTAAACAGATCGTAATGATCCTCGATAACTTGGCTCTGTGGCGAGGAGTCGTGACTGTGTGCGGGATTTTCTTCTTGCACTGATTTATCGAATGGGGAAAAGCTGAGAGAGAATTATTTACAGAATTTTTTGCATAAGAAACGCTCATTCCAAAGGTGGCCCTTTTTGGTCTAAAGCAGGGCTGTCGACTGTTTTCCTCAAGTGTGCACTTTTTCTATGACCATCATAACTGGCACAGAGTGTGCGAATAATGTATGAAAATTTTCTTAATAAATTTAACTTGTCATTGAATAAAAATTGTACTCTCAACAAGCTTAAATTCCTTAAAAGTTCTAGAATCTGCACTCGGTTTTGTAATGAAGCCATACTCTGTTTCTATTGGTCAATGACTAACGACCAATAGAATTTCATCTTGAAATAAACAAAAATTTGGGCAACAAAATTCAAGTGTGCAAATATTTGAAAAAGCGAATTTCAATGTACTTATTGCCTTAAATCAAAAATAAAAAGGATTTATGCAAAAAAAGGACAGAAAAACTCTCTGATTATTATGAGCAAAAAAATCAATGAATAAAATAAGCAACAGAAAAGGTTGAAAACTTTTTTGTCACAATTTTTTATTTTTTCAAAGAACCTAGCAGGGTGTAAAATCTTGCAGGATTCTAGTAAACGAAATGCAACTTTTTCTTTGCTGAAACCCACACAACAGGTGATAGAAAATTGATTTTATTCAAAAAAGGCAACTCACTCATTAGATTTATTGCACATATTATCATCGCATGAAATGTAACTGGAAGATTTGCTAATCTCCAAATTTACGTCATGCGAAGGACTCTGGTTTTGAGCAAACTTCTGGTTGGAGGAAATAAGAAAGACTTGTTGCGGATGCTGGCCGACAGCTTGTGCCTGGGCACAGGTGCTACCTTTGAGTAGTGTCCCATAGCTGGAATCGACAAAGGCGTTCCTTCTGAGCTCATTCGGAGGGTTCATCTCAATGTTGCCCATTTTCACAAAACCATTCGAGCATGAGGATGTTAGCTTTTCCAAATGCGACATCAGCACTCCCTCTTCAATGTTGTTCAATGGATCATTTCTGAAATGATAAAATATTTACATCTTTTTGAGATCAAAGTGGTGCTTCTAAATACGTGGTTATTCAAATTCAATAAATTGTAATAAAAATAGCATTTGTAATTGGTATTTTACATAATTTGTAGAAACTCTCACTGAAAATGTAATTAGAGGCAGAAGAAGATCAATAGATGAGAACCAGGTTTGGAATAAATTATTCAAGATTATCTCAAGAAAATAGATTAATGATTCAGGATAGAGACTACTAATTTCAATCACGTTGATGGATAATGTAGAGTTTTTCTAGGAAAATGATTTCAACTTATTCCCAGTGCAATCCCTTACCCGTGATTACGAATCTTATCGAGACGATCGGTGATCAAGAGACGGCAAAGAGACGTCAGCCTCTGGAGTTCATTGGATAGACCGGAGATGTTCTCATTTCTGCTCATTACGTCGGTGTTATTGATTAGCTGGAGAAGAAAGAGATAGAAATATCATCTTATTTTTCAAAGTGTGGCTGGATTTAAATTGGAATTACCTGAAAGTTGATACTCTCATTCGTCTGACGAATCTTCATCCAAATCTTTTCAATTTGTGAGAGGCTCTCGGAGAGATTCTCGCTCCCCTCCGCTCTCTGGATGCTTGTGAGTTGTGGGACCTTTTGAAAGAATTGATTGTTTTGTGCAAAGGCTATTGAGTTGCTCCTTTGTGGTATTATCTGATAGAGGGGCTGATAAAAGACTAAAAGGAACAGTTATTAATCATTTATTCTCAATCCAAATAAAATGGTTATACAATCCAAAAAATAAAAGCTAAATTTGTCCGAAGGTTGACCGTTAAAGTTTTTTTTTCAAAATAATAACATAAACATATTATTTCAAGTCAAAGCTAGGACAATTTCTTCTAATAAAATTACGCAAAAGCACCTACCATTGCTTGTAGGAATATTCTGGTTGATTTGAGCGAGGGCAGGGTTGGAATTGCTATTTTGTAGAATGTAGAATGTCTGATTTGTCTTTGGCTGGTTTTCTTGTTGCCCTTGATTAACGAGACCCGATGGGGACTGACAATCAAAAGTTTTTGGTTTCGCTTGTGTAAACTGTGTGGGAATAATGATTTGGTGACTCTGCGCCGGGGAGAAGGTCTGTTGATTGGTATTAATTTGGTTGAGGCTCTGCGAGAGAGAGGTATCTGCGAGGTTGGCGACAAACGGGAAGGCAGCCTCGGAGTTCATTAGGATCACATTCTGACTCTGGAGGTTTAGATAACCCAATTGGTTATTCTGACCTTTCTGTACTGCCTGCTGGTCTTTAACCCCTTGCTCCTGTAGAGATATGATGATGGAGTTTTGTAAATTTGAACTAATTCTCTTCTTCTCAGTGGACTTTGATATAGACTTGAATGGTGCAATTATTGAATTTGAGAGCTTCGTATGCTTCCGTAAGACGGTCTCCGCATAAGGTGCTAATAGAGATATCAAGTGAGACTTATTTCCATTGGTTGGTAGGGAGCGCAGGTTGCATTCATGCTTTATCGTCGCCAGGCTCAAATGATTTAATTCCATTATCGAGTTCTTATAAGAAGGATCTGATTTATATTTGATAAGTTCGCGTTCTAATCTCCGTTTATTTTCAGCTGCCGCAGATAATTTCAACAACTCTGCCTGCTGAGCGACTCTGGCCTCTTGCTTTTCCTTAAAAGTCTTTGAGGACTCTTGTGGACGGTAATGATGAAAGACGAATCCGTTCATTTTGACGACTTCTTTGTGAAAATTGGGCTTCTGTCCGCTACCGCTGGCACATTGCTTCTCATTTATCGGTGGCAGGGGAGGCGGTTTTGGCGGCTTCAAGGCCGGATTTTCATGCTTGTCGTTATTGAAATGGCAAACAACTCTGGGATATTTTATGGAGCCATCTCTAATTAAATTGTCAATCCCCGGTTCCACTGTCAGGACACCACGCTCAACCAACTCTAAACTTCCCGGTCTCTGTGAAAGTTTGGTATTCAAAGTCTCTTGGAGGTGTTGCTTCTCGAGAGTATGACACTTTTCCATTACATAAGGTGAAGTTCCGAATTTATCAGCTAGTAAGTAAATTTGAAATTTTTGTTTTTAAACAAGTTGACATTATTAAACTTGAACCAATAATAACATTTGTTAAATCTAAGTTGACGACTGAACATTTTATAATCATGATAGGATTCCAAATTGAAATTATTGTGATTTTTACATCGATAAACGTCTAACTTGGCAATAATTTGAATTTGATAGACCTAACCCTCGAAATAAGTCTAACAGAAACTAGATATATTCAAAAAAAGCAGATGTAAGTATACAGAAATGAGAGCAATTTCTAATAAAATAATCAACAATTTATAGTCTAGCATAAATTGAAAGAATCTTTTTTGATAAGCTTTTATCAATCAAGTTTAAATTAAATGTTATTTTGCGTCAAGGTTTAGGAGTGATAATTGAAATTATAAATTCAAATGCAAACGCAAAATACCCATGTTCAAAATATAAGGAGATATATATTAATTTTACTCAAGGAAAAAGGCTCACTTTTTAAAATTCTTTTTTCGATTAAATCCTCCTTATTAGGTCTGTGTTCAATTTTTCTTTTGAGAAAATCAGTTGTCTTTTCCCACTCTAGCTGACGGTTTTCACCAGAGTTTGAGGAATTCTCTACAAAACAACCAAATGATTAGATAAACGTACGATTTAATAAAATTCTTTGGTTAATTGAGTTGCTAACCGCTCCTCGAGATTCCAAACCTTTATTAAGTACTTTTAAAATTAAAATAGTCAACATACTATCTGAATTGATGATATTTTCAAGATATACGGATTGATTTTCGGTGAGCAGTGAGGAACCGGTTGGATTTATGAAGGAATCTGGGTTCATCAAAAAATGATTAAAATCCATGGTTTAAACATGTACCAATAATAAAACAAAATCTCCAAGGCTGTGAAATGAATTTATTTATTTGTTTTCATGAAACGATATTATGAATGTTGAATTATGAATTGAGTTATTCCGAATATGCCAACTGATTCTATTATTCATTCTAAAAAGAAAGACGAAAGTCATAGTATTATCTCATCTCTAGTATCAGCTATTCTTGAGTCTCCGCATCATGTTTCCTTGTCCATTAAAGATTCATTCAAGGTTATAGGCCACCGGGAGCCTTTGGCCACCATCAAATGTTGTCATGAGAACATTAAAGCAAAAGATCTTAGCAAAGATAAGAAGCTCATTCTACTAGATATTATTTACTCTGCCTTATTATCATCAAACTTGCCAACAGACGATAACTGGGCATCAGAATTAATCATTACAACATGTGATATCCTTAAGAACGAAACTGATGAAACCATTCTAAATTGTGCATCCAAACTAATGATTGAATTATCTAGTAAATACTTTCTCATTGTTCATAAGAATATTGAATTTGAGAAGAACTTGGATGGCATTCCTAAGCCGATAATGTTGAGAACCTTTGTAGGAATATCTCTGAGGAGCTTCAATCAATCCATTACCCTGACTTCTATTCTCTCGAAAATACTGACGTTTATAAATCTCATTAAGAAAGATTCCGACAAGTTAAACTTGTCACTTTGCCTCGAGGAAGTCTCCGAATGTGTCATTAAGAAGATTATACGTCAAGAGAACAGCTACGAAACGAAGATTGCCTATCTCGATGGTTACTCGGACATAATAAAGGAGATAATTCACGTCATTTACAAGAAATGGATTCAAGAAACGAAGGACTTGAAACTTAAAGCTCAACTCTGCAGATGTCTAGGCCCATTGTGTTGTCTCGGAAAGTTTGATTTGGTTGGAGAGTACATGAGAGACTTCCTTCAGATTCATTTCTTCCTATTGAAGCAAAAGTTTTCCCTGGACTATCTCAAAATTGTCATAAGATCTCTCAACTTCCTCTTGGAAGCAATTACGGGATTCTATTTGATATCAAACAACGATAAAGTCAATGACCTTTCCATTCATGGTGGCCATGACTTGGTGAGTTGAACCTTTTCATAATGTTATTTCTAATCCATGTTTAGCTAATTGCTTTACATCGATTTTAATTTTATTTAAAATTCACTCCAGAAGTATTCTCATAACTTCATAAAGTTCATAGATAAACTTTTCGAATGCACCATCCATGCAGCATACGATATTCAAATCTTGAAAGGAATTTGATGGTATAAGAATTTCTTAAATCCCTGTATTAAAATTACCAACTATTCCTCTCTGGGTCTGGTTTCTGTTCAATCTTATGATAGACCAAAATGATCATTTCCTCTCTCTAAAGATTTTCAGCTTTAGATCAACCAATGTTCTCTAGATATCTGTTAAAAAAACTTTTCAGCATGTAGGGCGAATACAACTCCTCTCTACTCTATCTCCTTTAGTCTATTTCTAGGCCTTTTTATCGATTCCTAGGCCCCATTCCTTAGCCCTATAAAATGTACATATTATAACATACAATTTTTCCACACATAGTAAATATCTGGATAGGATCATTTTCTAATTGTTTTAAAAGATAAAAACACTCAAGAACATTTTGACTGCTATTTATAAAAGATATGAGTCGTTTCGATCAATAATTACCTCAGTTCCAAAAAACCTCCACAAATTAGGTTTAAGAATTCATTTTAGGATCAAAGGATACGATATTTAAGAAAATTTTGCAGCCAAGTGGACAGGTGAAAGCTTTTCAATCTCATATGATATCTAATTCTTTTAGAATGATTCCATAATCGCCGATGAGTCCTTCACTTTCGACTTGGCCGACCTCCACTACGAGGAAGATCAGCGCCATTTCACTCTCCTAAGATCCTTTGAAGATGAACTCGATACGATTCTCACAAATTGCTTTGCATTCCTCTCTCAAGATTACATATTAAATCAAGACCAGACTTCTTCAAACCTTGAAAGTGGCATGATGAATTTTGTGCAAAATGAGATCAAGCGTTGCTTCCTCATCCTATCCCTACGCTACTTCCAAAAGACCATAGCCTTTGCCCTCTACCAATTGGATATACAGAGCAGTGAAAATCCAAAGGTGGCCACTCTACATCTGTTGCGTTACCTGATTACAAATTGCTCTGAGAAAATCGATTTTGAGAAGAGAAACATGATCATTGCTAGCACTAGGAAGATGCTTATCCAAGAAAATGTTGGGTATGTCCTTTATTATTAGATTTCTTCCAATAAGGGTTCAAGGTAACTGAGCAGGGGCCAAATTATAAGTTTGTTGTTATTTTCTAATAATGTAAAAGAAATAAATAGCTTGAGAAAAAAATGAAGAACTCTTCTTATCGGATATTAAGAAAATAAAAATCCTTCAAGGCTGAAGAATTATAAACCGTCACTAATGTGAAAATTACACCATTTTTGATTTAAAATTACATTCGCATACATTATGCTGTATTTATTACTAATCATTTGAAAAGACAATCGATTTTAGATTCTCTAAAGACCAGAAACGTGACATTAACCCACCTAGACTCACAGCACTTCAAGTATACTCAACTAGTCTTTTATTCTAAAAAGAGACATTGGTAATTTAGTAAAACCCTAATTCACTTCAATACTCTGTGTTCCCAAAATTCTCTTATAGTCAAGTCTTCAATGTTCCGACACAACGAATCAATTATATTTTTTTTTCTGTTCTTGAAACAAAAATTATTACTCATAACAGGATTAAACCTGTCCATATCGTCGATCGATACACGATATTATCGAAAAATTCATTAACACGATAACAATATCGATAATCTCTATTGCTATGCGATAAATATCGTATATTTATTGAGACCTTATGATAGGATTCGATAAAATTATTGGATGGTGTAGAAAAATTTCCTAATACTCAAGCTGGATGATTAATCCCTATCTGGTTTTCAACGAATGTATTTGAAATCATAAATGTTAATATAAAAATTTTGAATATTGATTTTCCAAAAGTTATTGGAAATTGCCAATCCGACAGGTCTAAATAAGATGCTGAAAAAATAGAAAGGCTTTTGATTCCCTAGTTATTGGGGATATTCGAAAAGAGTGTTTTCATTAAAAGTAATATAGCCTTAGATTTTGACTTGTGCTGTCTCTGATCTAGTTGGCTCAACTGACCTTGGTTAGGATGAGAATAAGCTTAGAAAGTTCAAGGTTTAAAGACATGTAGTTTAAGCTAAATTATTGACGAAATTCGGCTCTTTTCAAAGGATAAACTTTATTCATTCTCTAGATTCTCTCTCATTAAAAGGGGAAAGAGCTTCTCTGGCTCTAGCCTTCACGGCAACATCAAGCATCAACTTGCTCTGACAATATTAACAATGGCAAAGTTTGATTATCTCTCCATGTCGGGTTCTAACGTCTTTCTTGAATTCATGATAAAAGAGGCTTCCAATTCATCAGTGAGTTGAGCTATAATTGCTTTACTATTGATTCTCTGTGAGTTTTGCATGAGTAATTATGAAGAGAGAAATTACACAATAAAACAACTGACTATTGATTGCTGAGAAGGACAGTAAAACTTTCAGTAAAGTCACATAAACTTGACTTAATCCCCATCTTTTGTCTTGTGCCGACGATTTGGCAATAATCCCTCTTCTCTAAAAGACTCAGTCCTTAGAGGCAATATACTGATCAATCACCTCTTCATTGTTTCTGAAAGATAATCTGAAGGAGAGAGTAAGGAGGTTGACATAACAACTCTAATCCGAGCTCCGCAAGTTTAGTTTTCGACTCCCTGTTGAATATTCTCGTACCCGAATTTAGTTAAAATATGGATTTTTATTAATCAAAAACCGATTTGCGAATTGAGATGAATTGACCTAATAGATCTCAGTATTTTAAGTATTCTCGATGATATAAGGTTATTGCTATTATCTAAATGTTTATTTAATTTCAATAGGAGCCCAGGTTGCAGAGTGTTTGTGTGAATTTTTTCAAAATAAATTCCACCGGAATGGAGAAGCTGAAGACTGTCTTCTGGCCATATTTGATTGAGAAATTGGTGGTGAATGAATATTTCCAATCAATTACAGTCTTGTGCGATGCGATTACAAATTATTGTGTAAGTCTCACTTTCCCAACTATAAATTCTCAAGTATTTCATCTTGCTTTTATAACAATGGTTATTTGAGTTTCCTCTCATAAGGGAGGGATAACCGCATTATCATGTAGATTATCGTCTCTAGAATCATATTCAACGTGTAGGCTAGGGCACTGCTTTTTGATATAAAATCACGAGGAATCGCTTCAGATTGCTCAATTATATGATGAAGAACTAACTTTGAGGCTATTTCTATCTTTCGTTCGCTTTAAATCTATCTACTATGGTCGAAACTCTCGAAAATCTATATAAAAATAAATTCAAATGGCTGCCAATGATTTTCTCGCTTTTTAAAGGCTACTGAACGGAAATATCGAAATATTCTGTTCAAACAAATTATTCCGCTCCTAAAGATAATCAGATTTTTAAAAAATATTCTCCGTTTAGATTTCGAAATTCTGGCTAATTTTAAACTAGATATCGCGCATCAGTCACATCTTCCTAACAAAAGGCTATTAATTGAGAACTTTTCTTCTAAAGGATAGCATTTTTCATGTATTTCCCAAATATTTCTCCTATCTCTCACAGAATCTTTAGATAGTCGAGAAAATCTCGGTTTAAGTTTTGGCGCAAGTTCAAATTAATTTGAATACGATTTTCATACAACAATTATTTTGGCCTGATTCCATCACCTAGAATAAATATTTAATACACGGTTCCACGTGAAATCATGTCTAGATTTCTTTGTCAGAATAAATTTGAGATAGATTTTGATAGAAAGTATTTCTATATTGAACCTCGGGAAAAATAGGTTGTACAATAGGGAAGTTTCTTTGCACATCTTTGAAGATGGAATTGAGGACTCCCAATCGACGGAATAATAATAGTTGTAACAAGGGGGTTTNACAAGACGTTTCGGGATTGGTTGGA
>JJOG01005979.1:0-28807 GCA_000715275.1 Gyrodactylus salaris
CTCGTTTCCATCTTCAATGATGTGCAAAGAAACTTCCCCGTTGTACAACCCATTATTTCCGAGGTTAAATATAGAAATGAATTCTATCAAACTCTATTTCAATTATATTTTGAAATCTTTATGATTGGCACTTGATACCGTGATACAGTGTATCGCTGATACACTAGGGTTTAAATTACTCATCTCATAATCATAAAATGAAGATTTTCTGGATTAAATTCAGTCCATTAACCTTCATTTCTAGTGAAACAAAGATATTCGCTAGGGCACTGCTTTTTGAAATAAGATCACGAGGAATCGCTATAGATTGCGCAATTATATGATCAAGAACTAATTCTGAGGCTATTTCTATCTTTCGTGCGCTTTAAATCTATCTACTGTGGTCGAAACTCTAATGTGTTAAAAATACAAATAAATTCAAATTGCCGCTCTTAAAGTTAATCAGGTTTTTTGATAAATATTCTCCGTTTAGATTTCCAAATTCTGGCTAATTTTCAACTAGATATCGCGCATCAGTCACATCTTCCTAACAAAAGGATTTTAATTGAGAAAATTTCTTCCAAAGGATAGCATTTTGCATGTAGTTCCCAAATATTACTCCAATCTCTCACAAAATCCCCCCATCTTGGATTTTATCGGAACTTATTTTTGAAAGAGCTACGAGTGGAAAGATAATTTTTGATTTCAATTTGTCCCACATGAATCAGTATACTTTAGAATGTAGAAAACTCAAATAGTGCACGGAATTTGAAGAAATAATATTTGTAACGGGTAACCCTGGTAATACACATGAACTAATGTATTCTTTTGGCAGTTTTATAAATTGAACGAAGAAAATGTATAAATTTGAAGAAACTCACGGACTATCGATGGTCAAAGCTCTTCTTTGCGTATTCGCTTGCTCTTGTATCATGGTATTTCTATAAAAAAGTCTATAAAGATTTTGTATCACAAACACAGAACTGTATTAGAGGTTGGTTCATCTCGATCCTTTGGTTATTTTTTGGTGGGTAATAATACCGAATTAAAAGAAAGATTTCTAATCTTTGATTCAAAGTTAGACCACCCTCCTTTTTCACTAGATACCGCACCCTCTGATTATAATCTTTTCAGATCCCTAAAGAAGCCTACAACCAAGAAATCATTCCAAATTAACGATACAGTAAATTCGAGCACTATTAATTTTGGAATAGAGGGATTATTAGTCCTTTGCAGAAGACTTTTTTTGATGTGGATGATGAGTATCTTAACCCTCCCGGGCCCAAGCATAGAAAAACTTTAAATGTTGAGATTATTATTGCAGATTAATTAGTGATGAATAAAAGTAATTTCTTCTTTAAAAGTTACGAAGAATATTCAAATGAATTTCGCGCGCAAATTTCAAACAGCTGTATTTTCGAAACCTAATATTATTGAGGTGCGCAATCACTCCTTTTGTCGGTGTTATAAGCCTTCTAGTGAGATGTAAAAATATTTTTACCGTGGGCCTAGGAAGGTTAAGACGAAAGTTTATTCCTAATTTAATAAGACATACCTTACAGGTGTAGCAGGGCCAGCAACCATGGGGGTGGTAGTGTTTCTGAAAAGATGAATCACGAAAACATGAATTGAAATGTATTTGAGCTCACCTTGCAATGTTGGTTTGTCTAACAGCATAAGTTCTAGAGGGAAATGAGGGTTAATCATTCCTTGCATAAATTTCAGCTCTTTAATGAAAACAAGAGAAACTCACGGGCTATTATTTACCGTAAGGTTTTTCTGGATTTTGATATACTCCTGCCTCACGGGATTTCTATAAAACGTGCAATTAATTTGTGAAACCGAATATAAATGTTTGCTTCACACCACTCTTTTTGAGCCACAATGATTAAAATCCTCAATTTTGGGAATTCTGAAAACTCACGCGTTACGAAGAGCATTTGTTCTATGTGCTGAGTATTTTGGATAGCTAGAGAAAAAGGAAGAGATAAGGTTTTAAAGCTCTCAAATTCTCGTCAACACTAACTAAGACGTAGAAGCGGTTTTGACCAGATTTTCCGACTTAAAGTCATCAGTTTTGAGCCAATTTCCAATGGCATTATCCATGTTGATAACCTTTGCGTCCAGTTGCCATATGACGTCATCCACATAAGTCTCAGTGTCAGAGGAAAAGTCATTTTGGGAAATTTGGAATTTATTCTTGCACGTGGTATCTGTTAAACAATTAGATGAGTCATGCAGGGTCTCGCGGCTTCTACTCAATAATTCAAATTCTGAAGAGAGATCTCTCTGTGTGACCTTGTTTTCCTTTAGGCTCAGAGTACTCTTATTTTCTAACAATTGCGTAAAGGCATCATAAAATACTGGTTCCGGGATAGAGGGCACTTCGTATTGCAGTTCTCGGTATTCAGTATTGATAATCGATACATCAGACGACAAGTCACTCTGTGTCTCCTCGTTAAGATATACCTTCTCAATGTTATCGGTGTGAGTGGAAGATTCGACGAGATTTGTAATGTTTATGACAAGTTCATGATTATCATGGAATGCTGTCTCAGTTGAATTGCGGATATTGGCTAAATCATCTAGGGAATAAAATAAAGACGTACATCTACTGTCTGCTTCAACGCATGAGTCAGATTGTATTAGGAGTTTCTTCTTCTCTAAATCTGTTTGCACTCTAAACTCTTTGGTAGGCGTGGAGATTGCAATGTTTTTCATGGACGTCTTTCTGACTGGAATAAATATATATTTTTAAAAATTTATTTCTATCAAGTTTGAGCCTCAAGCATACCTCAAAAGATTCCTAAAGTAAATAATCTCGTTTCTAAATATGCACAATTTGGGATTGTAACGAAAATCCTAGAAGGGATTAAACTTACTATTTTCCTTTAGCGAATAGAAATGCGATTGATCTTTAAGGAGGATCTTGGCGCTTTCAACCTGACAGCTATCACTGACGTAGCGGCTTTCCGTTTGAGCAGAGAACAATATCAAGGCACTAGCAGTTTGAGTTTGCAGATTGACGAGTTTCTTGAAAGGAGCATTTTCAGTTTGAACAATCGCCAATGCAAGAGCGACAACTTTCGACAGATGATGAGAAGTAGTCTCAGTCAGCTCCCTTCCTTTAGTGTCTCCAGCAGCTTGACTTGTCAATTTCTCTATGGGTTTTATCAACGATTCCTCCTTTAACACGGTGGAGATTGAAGTCTCGGAAATATTTTGGATAGACACTGTTTGGCAGATTGCGCTGACAGCTATTTTGAAATCGGTCTGCATAATTGCCAATTCTAGCTTGGCAACCTTCGGCTCACTTTCTACAAGGGGTTTGGTTATTGAGATTTTGGGAATATCAACAGTTTGACAGCTTGAGGTAGCCAGAGATGCCGCCTTTTCGACAATGTTTGCTGTTTGAATTATGGCCAGATCATGGACTACGGCTTTCGGAACATGGTAAGAATTAGACTCAGTCGAACCCGTTTTCATATCGCCACCAGCAGCTTGGATTAAAGTTTTTTCAGCCGTGTTAATTATTTCTTCAACTTTGAGAGTCGTAGAAACTGAAGACGCTGTAATATTTTGAGTCGCTTTCGTTTGACAGTACGCGTTCTGAGGTGCGACAACGTTCTCAGTTTGAACGACTGCCAACTCTGGCTTAGCAACTCTTGGCACGTGATAAGAACTAGTTTCAGTTAATTCCTTCTTTGAAGAGCTTGCGGCACCTTGAGTCGCCAATTTTGCAGACGGCTCTCCCTTCAATACTGTTGAAATTGAGGTTTCAGAAATATTTTGAACCTCAATGGTTTGGCAGCTTGCGCCGACTCCATTCTTTGGCGTTGTAACGACCTCAGCGACTTTCTCAGTTTGAACGACTGCCAACTCTGGCTTAGCAACTCTTGGCACGTGATAAGAACTAGTTTCAGTTTAAGTTCCTTCGTTTGTAACGAGGACTTCGTCTCGGCACCTTGAGTCGCCAATTTTGCAGACGGCTCTCCCTTCAATACTGTAGAAATTGAGGTTTCAGAAATATTTTGAACCTCAATGGTTTGGCAGCTCGCGCTGACAGATTTTTTGGCTATTAGACCATCAAGAACCGCTGTTTCCGGCTGAGCTTTTACTACATAATGTGAAACAGTCTCAGTTAATTCCCTTGTCTTCGTGACTCCAGTGCTGTTAAGGGTCAATTTTTCAGACTGTTTTATCTTATCATCTGCTTCAAGTGTCGTAGAAATGGAGCTTTCAGAAATATTTGAAGCACCCATAGTCTGGCAGCTTACACTGACGCCTTTCTTTGGCAAAGAGCCACCAACTTCAAGTACATAATGAGAATCAGCCTCAGCCAACAACTCTCTTGCGGTATAAACGGCCAATTTCTCAGAAGGTTTTATCATGTCATCTTCTTTGAGTGTCGTAGAGATTAAGCTCTCAGAAATATTTTGGCCATCCATAGTTTGACAGCCTACAAATGCCTTCTTTGTTTGAGGGCTGTCTGTCCTCTGATGGCTATAGGCATCCAAATATTCATTCTCGTTCCTATGAGAATTTGAATCAAATACATCTTCATCTTCAGTCTCAATGTGGGAGACCTCTCTAGAATATAAATTCAAATCGATTGTCACATTCGGATCAATAAGATCGACTTGGACACTTTTGCTCTCCAGGCTCTGGGTTCGTGCATTAGATGTTGACTGTGTTGTGAAGGTGTCATTTATGGGGGAAGCTCTAGTCTCCAACTGTTTAATATAGTTTTCACTGTCTACTTGAGAGATTGCAGCCGAATGTAGAACTGAATCTGTTTGCACGACAGCTTCCATTTTAGCATAATCCCCAAAGCTGAGAATAGATTTATCTGTGGCACTCGAGTGGTCGTTATTGGCGGAGTTTTCAATGTAAGCCTCAGTGGAGGACATCTCTAAAACCGTCTGTGTAACATCGGCTGTTGAGTTGGCCGAAAGGATAGTATTCAATCGGACCAAGTTCTTTCGGCTAAAATATTGGTCTTCCACAGGTCCAACTACACCTGATGCAGACTCAGCTACACTGCCCTGGTAGTAAGTTTGAGTGGCGCATTGAGATTTTTTCCCTTCAGAATTGACAAATCCCATATCGGTCTGTGTTTGAGCTTTTCTAATCGAGCTCAGATATTTTGCATCCTTTCCAAGTGACTGTTCATACTTTGGAGGTTGAAAATGATCAAAGCCAATTTCACTTGAGACATAGAGAACTGCAGTTTGTGTTGCGGAATTTCTTTGCTCCTTTTGGGCATCACCACATGAGCATAATTTACGAGAGCGCTCAAAAGAACCACGCAGAGAATTTGATGGCTTGGAGAGTTCCACTTTGACATGATTCGATAATTCATCGGTAGTACCTACTGTCGATTCTGTTATATTTCCATACGAAGTTATCTGGGTGACGATATTTTTCTTTTTAATGTCATTTTGCGACTGTAAACTCGATGCACTGGCTTGACCATAACTAGAATTGGTGCCATGTATTCGAAGGTTACTGCCTCTCTCCAGGGTTTGTATAGGCTTCCCTTCAACTAAAGCCTCAAAGACTGTCTGACATGTCTGTGTTTCACAATCAAACATTTTGTGGTGGATATTCCCTAACGTATTTTGCTGGTTCAGCACCATTCCACGAATCTGATCTGGGTTTCCGTCATTTTGCGACTGTAAACCTGGTGCATCGGCTTGATCATTAGACGTGATTTCATAACTAGAATTGGTAGTCTCAAACTTGTGCAATCTTGTACCATGTATTCGAAGGTTACTGCCTCTCTCCAAGGTTTGTATAGGCTTCCCTTCAACTAAAGCCTCAAAGACTGTCTGACATGTCTGTGTTTCACAATCAAACATTTTATGGTGTGTGTATTCTATGGTGCTTTCGTGGTTCAATTCTTTCAGTCCTATTACAAGATCTTTGAGCTTATTGATGTTACTAGATGACATGGTTTCAAGAGAACTAAGAGGAGGATTAAATTATTACCCAATAATATTGGTCGTTGAATCTATATTTACAAAAAAAACTGTCTCTCACAAGGAGAATTGAATTTATCTGATTATTAAACAGAACCTTCTTCATGGTTTCAAGAAGAGGAATTCAATCTTTTAATGAATTCGCCAAAGGTGACTAGGGCTACCCAAAATATGCATTCTGAAAATATGCACATTAATCTTAGAAATATGCAAAAATAAAGTTTTTACCGTGTAAAACACTTTAATTTTTCACAAAATATGCAGATCGGGACAAATTTCTGTCTAAAATATGCATAATTGAAAGAAAAATATGCATTTGGTAGCCCTAGTGCAAACTCAGCTGTTTAGAAATTTTAATTGAGACTGTATTAAAATCTTGTTGAACAGAAAATACTACGCCATTAGAGAAATTCATTGAACTCAAAATGAAGAGTCAAGAATTCATTTTTAATTTTAACCTACATAGATGAGTCTTGTGAAACGTAGAGAAAAAATAAGATTATGGTTTGATCAACGATTGTGAGAAAACCAGAATACAGATCAAAAGATAAAATTAGGTCCATAGGTATAACTCAAAAGTTGGAATATTCATCTAATTTCATAAGAATTCTCATTTCTAAAATACTAAAAGGTTATTTTTAACCATAAAATTGCGCTTGGAAGAGATTCCTTCTCTCAGTTTGTCCCGATCTAACCCTTTTTAAATGAGATTCATGAAATAAAAAAATATGTATTTTATAGCTAGAAAAACTGGTTAATACTAATAAACTTAAAAGGTTTACTGACATATTTTGTAAAATGCACATCCAATAATTTTTCCTTTTGCGAAAAGTCCCAGAATTCAAGTGAGACACTTGAAGTGACCAAGGAAATTAAATGTTAATTGAAAGTACAATATTACTTTAAAGTAGCATTACTATTTTTTTTTTATAAATGGGGGGGTTGGTTGAAAAAGATTCCTATGATGAAAAATTACTTTTTACCAGGTGAAAAGAATATAACTTTGTGATTAAGAGCTGAGTCTGATTAGTTAGAACTCACCTTTGCATGGCAAGAATAGAGCATAGAGTTGAATCGATTTGCATTCTCGTCTTTTCCACGGCCTGTTCGTCCTGAAAGGAACTCTCAACTCTGGGGAGGCCAAGAATATTTTGCGTCTTGAAAGATTCAATCTTGTCATTGTACACCTGTCGGATCCTAGGTTTCAATTGTTAAAAATAAAGAATTACTCTGTAAGCGGTTTATAAATTCCCTTCTCTGTCATGTACTTTGGCCAGAGGCACATTTTTGGTAAATGCAAAACCTTTCCAGCGTAATTGACGACACAAATCGGATTAGAAGGGCCCTGCCAGTCTTCGAGTGTAACTTCTGTGCCATCTAGAACTACTGTCGTGTCATCCGTCTGGTAATCGACAAGGGTTATGAAATCTTTGTTGATGTAATCCTCATAATTGGTACCGGTTTCATTGGGACTAGCGACAAGAAATTCACTTTCAACGTCCTCTATTCGAGTTTTTATGAGAGTCATCTCCCTCACGATATCCTATTATGTGGTAAGAAGTGAGATTATTTCGACCAATCAGAATTCATTGAATGACGTATTCACTTTACTATCATATTTTTTCTTCCCATCGAGTGTGTTGAGTTTTTCCCTTATCGAATAAATCTCTGATTTGATGCCATCTATCATGGACAAGTTTCTAATATGAATTCCTGTGAGATGTGAAAAGTTTTCTGCATTTTTCCAGCATGCGCCAAGACACTTGTAAAGAAGATATGTAAACTTTTATTCTTCCACTCTCAGCGGAGAGACAAAAAGTAATAAAAACATAAATAATCTTAATAATTCGCTTACATCTTTTTCAACTATCTCATTATCTAATGAGTTTTCTCTTGAAATTGTAATAACATTCTATAATTAAAAAGAATATTTTTTAGTACTTTAAAAAATGCATTCTAATCATATTTTCTTACCTGTAATAACGACTCATATTTTGAGATACTCTCGAGTTTCTTAAGCTTTAAATAATGACTTTTATTCTGAAATTTGCTAGATAAATGTATTAAGATTTTACTTGAGGGTCTGTGAGTCCATTTATATCTGTTGCAATTTCATTTAACTTCTTGTTTATGGCTGCATTTGAATAGACTAGAGGCGTCTAAAGATTTATACAATTTCTAACCAACTTTAGGAAATTCAGTTGATGGATTCATTGCAGAAATAAAACTGGAATGAATCTGATCTTTAAAGACTAAACAAATATACTCAACTATCAACCAATCTCATTTATATTACACTCTATAATATCCAATAGCTTAGCGGTGCATGACAATTTTTAGTACGTTTTATAAAATGGACTCTATTGAAAATGTAGATTAACTCTTTATAAGGTTAGTTTTGAAAAGAAAAAAATTCAGTTGCTTCAAACCTTTATTTTCAATCTTTTTTATGAAGATTTATCAAGATGATCACATATTTGTTTAAATCTTCATTAACTGAAAGCCACATTAGAATATTATCAGGTAAGCATGATATGCTCAATCTTATTGCTCTCTAGATGGTAAATATCCCCAAATCCAGGAAGGCCTTCTGCCAGGGTAAAGAATGCAAGACCCACACTAAGCATAAGGTTTCTCAGTACAAAACTGGTAAAGCCAGTATCTACGCGCAGGGTAAAAGGCGTTACGACAGAAAACAATCTGGCTTCGGTGGTCAGACTAAGCCCGTATTCAAGAAGAAGGCCAAGACCACCAAGAAGATAGTCCTCAGACTCGAATGCTCTAAATGTAAGCTCAAGCACCAAATTCGCATCAAGAGGTGTAAGCACTTTGAGCTTGGCGGTGACAAGAAGAAGAAGGGTCAAATGATTCAATTTTAATTGACATCTCAGACAATTTATAACTCTTGTGTGTAATAAAAGGTCTTTATTTATAAGTTACAAGCTTGTTGATTTCTCCTTATTATCTATCTGCATCTGGAATTATCAAGGATTTGCATAATCTATTTATCATTATTTATTTAATCTTTCTAATACCATCAATTTTCTTTTCAATTCAATGTTTTCCAGAGCAAGAGCTTCAAACTGCTCTTTGTAAGCCTTCTCTACATAACTTTGAGATTTCTCCTCTTTGAGTAACTCGCTGCCAGAGATAATCAATATGTCGAGCACTTCCTTTGATGAGTAACGCTTTACTGGATCTATGATTATGATATTGTTCAGGATGTGACTTTCTAAAATCCAGTTAGACTCGAAGGTCTTACGTGGTTGGCTGCTATAATTGTTGCCGAGAAAGCAGTCGATCATTTCCACAAGTTCCGATGTAGTATCGGTTGGATACAGAATTTCCAAAATGAGAACGCCCAGACTAAACATGTCGGCCTTGTCATCGTAAATCGTCTTTTCTGTGTTGCTTTCAATTTCTGGGGCCATGTAAATTGAGCTGCCAAGATTAGCGGTGAGAAATTGGTCCTCTCCTTTAAGCGCAAGATGTTCATTACAGCTTTTCGGGACACGATGGAATGGAGTATTCGGCGACTTGGTGTCCTTGGATAGGCCAAAGTCACCAATTTTGAAGATGAATATGTGATAACAATCACTTTCGCAATTACACTTAATCAAAGGCTTTTCTGCGATAAAAGACAAGATGTTGCTAGGCTTGAGATCTCTGTGTATTATCGACTGCTCGTGGAGATAGTCCACACCGCGGCATATTTGGTCAATAATCCACTTGATTGGTTTCCTTAAGGATAGGAACCTACAAATATTCTTTCGCTTATGGGGAGATAA
Source organism: Gyrodactylus salaris (assembly GCA_000715275.1). Lineage (NCBI taxonomy): Eukaryota > Metazoa > Platyhelminthes > Monogenea > Gyrodactylidea > Gyrodactylidae > Gyrodactylus > Gyrodactylus salaris. The sequence continues at coordinate 9,749 of JJOG01005979.1, forward strand.
AATGCAGTTTTTATTGGATAGCCATTCGTCAAGGGAGCTTTCACAGAGTTCCATTTGAATGTAGAGAAGGAACTTGAGCGTCTTTTCCTCTGATAGTTCTTCAGAATCGGAATCCTAAATTATTAAAATGTAAAAGACAAAAATACCTAAATTTAAGAATGTACAATGTAAATTATAAATGTAACCACTAGTTATGATGCGATTATAGTATAATCATTATACAAAATAACATTATCTAAAGACCTTTCACATTTCACATCAAGTTACGTCAAGTTAAAAAATAAAGAAAATTGGAAAAAGGCTTACTTCACTTGTGGAGGAGGAGGGGGACGTGAGAAGCATTGGTTGCTCTTTAATAGATTCTAAGCTGATCCAACAATTGTAATATCGTACAACGTTTATGTGATTGAGACGAGATATGATTTTTACTTCAGAAATCGAAGACTCCTGAACAGAGATTATAAATCTTTTTATATTACTAAATCTTCCAAATTGACAATATTAATCTTCTTAATGGCATAATCGACTTCATCTATTCTGTGTTTTGCTTTGATGACTCTGCCGTAGGCGCCGCGGCCTACACTGTGAATTATATCGAAATTTTGGAGAGCACAAAATTCTAGATTGGATAGAAAATGTCTTGAAAGTATAAAACTGACCATTTACTTGGGAATTTGGTTCTAAATACAAGTAAATAAGAATAAACATACGAGAGAAGCAGTTAGAAAGGGAATTTTATCTGGGAAATTGTCCTTAACATAAGTCACAATCTTTTCCACGAAACCTTTTGAATCTTTAGAGATATTTTCAAGGTCCTGACAGCCATAGTCTGACAGAAAACAGTATTTTTTATTAACTAACGAAGCATTATTTTTTTTATCACTCATTCGAATTTAACATTTATTATAACAAGCTTTCTAAAAACTGGATTCAAACTTTCATTCAGTCTGAATTTCACTGATCAATTTGAATTTTATTATCAAAAAATTTGTAACTCTAAAAATAAAAGCTTCTCGAGGTTTCTGCCTGAATCTATAATTATAGAGAATTTTGAAAAAATATCAATTCTTATAAATAATTTCTTATATTACATAGTAAAAAAATTTGTACAGCTATTCATGGTGTCAGAGCACTGATTTGTGCATTAACAATGGGTTGTTTCTTTAAAAATAATAATCAGGGAATCACATGACTTTCAAAAGCATTCAAACACTTTTAATTTTTTTTCGACAACTGAACGATATTTGAGTTTTTTATGATAAATTTAACTTCTTCTCTCAGAAGTTCATCTCAGAAATATGTTATTTCTCATCGGGGTTCAATAATAAAACATAGGATTAGGTTCATGAGTGAACATGAGGTAATAAAATTTGATCTTATTTACATCTTGTGTTCTGTGAATTGAAGGGGACAAAATAGCCTTTTCAATAAAACCATGAGGAGGATACTTTTAAGGTTAGGCAAGAATAAGTGAAGGGAGGGTACTTTCGGCACTATTATTGTCCACCGACTTGGGTGTTGTTGCCTTGCTCAGTTCCGGTGGGGGGAGATCCTTTTCATTTTCCGACTGACAACTATCAGCCAGACTTGTTGTACCACTTTCCACTACCAGATTATCCGGAGCTGGCCCAGTCTTTTGAGATCCCGGCGATGATGCGGCTTCCAGAGTCGGTTCTTGTGGTTCTATCTTCTCCACAGCGATAATTTTACTCTTTTTCTCCTCAGCCATTTTCGTCAACTCTTCATTTGCCGTCTCCACTAACCTGCCAACCTCTTCCATTGATGGGAATTTGGGAAAGCAGAATTGCAGACTCGTTTCCATGCTTTGATAGCAATTCTTATTCAGCTTTTGCAACGCTGACGACAACATCTGGGCGACAGTGGCATCAAGAACTCGAGAGGTTGCCAACTCCAGAATCCTCTGTTCATGGTCGATGGTAATTCGTGACTTTCCGAGGTCATTAGAGACTAGTTTATCTATGAGAGCCCCAGCCCTGCGAACCAACTCAAGACTGCAGCCCATTAGATCTGGACGTTCCTGCAAGGCCTGTACACCAAACTGTTCAATTACCCGACGTGTATTCAACTCTGTGGATTCTATAAAGACCAACAGCCCTGAAATGACGCAAGGCGTCGCAGAAACCAGCATTGACGCGGAGATATTCGACCCGGGAAGGGATTTTATGGCAGTCCCTCCAACATAATAGGCAGAGTTCTCAACGAGATAATGAATTGTGGATAGGGAGAGCTCTTTGACTATTTGATCCTCTGGCATGGAGAGGTGGATGCTGAGGGCCTCAAAAAGACGTGCAATTTTCGAGGTGGAATCAAAAGACTCATTCTCCTTCAGATTCAACAAGAGGTCCACATTTGTCTCATGAACGCAGATTCGATTGAGCGCTTCCAAGGCGAGTCGTTGGGGAGAGATTACCCTTTGGAAGGGCAGCGGGTCCATCGCTTGACTGGACTTGCAAGTGATCCAATGCAACACAGAGTCCAATATTCCCTTGACGATAATCTCATTGAAGTTGGCCAACTTGAGGTTTCCAGAGAGGTTAATGAGGGAAACGAGACTGTTCTCTCTTAGGCTTTCCATCCACCACCAGTTCTTGTCGTCTTCATAGTCGAGATGGTCCCAGGTAGTCTCAACAGACTCCCAGTCTTCCCCTTCGTCAATATGGCGATGGGCCAACATGAGTGTCTGCGAGATGATGAAGAGATAGGCAGGATTGGAGGACAGATAACTGTCAGCGGGAGAGACAAAGCTCAGATTCCTGAAGGCGTTACTGGCAGCTAAGCAGATTTGAATGATCCTCTCACGTTCATCGTCGGAGGAGACAAAGGGCCGCGATGTGCTGCCCACAAATATGAGATCTTCACGAGCCTTCAAGGGACAGAATCTACTCTTTTCTGGGTCCTCTTCTTCGAGTTCTGAGTCAAGAGTCTTGATTTTCTTATTTGACTGGGGACTGAGCACTGGGCATTCCTCGTTGTTATGCAACCTCTTGGTGATTTTGATGTTCTCCTTGAGGAATTCTGTGTCCGAGAGAGCTGAATCCTCGTTCGTCTTTAAGATGAGAATGGTGGGGGAGAAGTTAATGTGGCAGGTGGTGTCTCCTCCACCCTTTTTGATCAAATCCCTCAGGGCATCCGGCTGGTTCTCGTACAACCACTTCTTCTCGATGCTCTCAATCTCGAGGCCAACCTCCGGCTGTATGGGCCGTCCGCTCATACTCTCTATAATGTAGTCGCAAATGGTCTTGAGGTTGTCGCAAGAGTCATGCGACCGAATGTAATCCCTCAGTTCGACCTTACTTTTGAAGTTGGACTCTTCGAGGATTTTGGTGAAGCGACGCTTCCGATTCGCTTCACCAGACACACTAGACAAACTCTTGAGGGCCTTGTAGACCTGACGGTTCTCGAGGACAACGACACGACCGCTCTTTGAATGTTTCTCGGGGTAGGTGCTGCGGCGTTTGTAGACCTTTTTGAGCATACTTTGAAAGTCATCCTCTGATATGCCATTATCCAGGAGCTTCTTCAGGATGTTGGACTCAAACTTTGATCCCAGTTCATTATCAGCCTCTTCGTCTTCCTTCTCGGTGGCTTCTACCAGCTTTTCTGGCAACTCCATGTCGTCGATAAACTTCTTCTTGTTGATCAGGACCCCAAGGGATTTACGCAGGACGTTAGCCAGAGATTGTACTAGAGTGGGAAGGTTGAAGTGAGAGAGGAACTCTTGTGATGTAGACCCGGACTCCTCACGAAGCATAATGTTGATAATGTTCAGGGACCAGATTAATTCGGAGTTGAGGCTGCTGCGTAGTCCATTCAGAATTCGAGTAGCGTGCAGGGAACCGGGTGGTAGGTCTTTTGGGCGGAAGCGCTTCTTCCTAGGACTGTCGGAGACTTTGGTCGCTTCGATGGACCCGGGTGGGAAGAAGTCAGAGGCCTTTTTCACATGCTGAACATGGCCGTGATGATTAATACCAGAAAGGTTTTTGAACATTCTTTGCTAAAAGAGGTTGAATTTAAAAGTAATTATGAAAACTAGTGCTGAGACATGGTCAGATTTGATCAAGAAATACTACTCTCAAGTAGGCCAAACAGATGAATTAAATAATTACTAACCTGATGTGATAGATTGGGATTATTGACATTCTGATCAACGTTGTGATTGAGATTAAAGTCGTATTGATCAGCATTCTGTTGTTTAATATGCTGGGCGTGATGAACACCTTGAGGTATTTGGTTCGGAGTGTGTTTCTGTTGGCTCTGTTGTTGTTGGTTCATCATCATGAGATTGTTCAGAACGGAGGAGGAATATTTATTTCCCTGTTGCTGCTGCTGTTGTTGTGGATGATAGGAAGGATGAGGCGGTTGGCTTACGACAGTTCCTGGTGGGGCATGATGTACAACAGTGGATGGAGCTGAATTGGGCATGTGCATTGAGGGGAAGTTCTCACGGCCCATGTTTGGCTGCTGGGCTGACATGTAAGGCGGCTGCGGCCTCATTGGACTCGGCATATGACTCGGGTTGCTACCATTAAGCATTGGGGGACCTTTTTTAAATAAAATTAATTAAAATTTTCACCTAGAACCGATTTTGAATTGTCAATGATCCCTAAATTGTCGTTCAACACTAAATTTGCATATTGAACTCAATTATTTTCTAAGAGAAATATTGTCTTCTTGTGAAGAGCTAATAGATACAATTATTTATCAGGTTGAAATATAGCCTTTAGGAGTGAATCAATAAAATACCCACCAGTAGAATTAACTCGAGGTGGTGTAGAGACGCAGTCGGTGCTCTGTGAATTGGCCTGAGAGTCGCTATTGACCTGCGGAGTGGATGAGGTGGGTGGCATGGAAGGTGGATGCTGGAGGGAGCTGGAGGCGGAGGACTGACTGCCCACGGGACTCGGTGGAGGAAAGTTGAAGCTCGTATTGGCCTTTGAATGGCTGCTGTTCTTGTCATCAGCACTGGCAGTGCTGCCTGCCGGGCTCTGGCGACGCTTCTTCGAGGCTGATAAGGACTCAACTTCAGCAATCACCGGGGCAGTATCAGCGCCGTTCCTATCGAATTTGCACTCGTAGTCGATAAGGTATTTGAGGTAATTCTTCCTCAGGGTAAATCCAGCTGCCGCGGTTATATTCACAGCGACAGAACTCGAGACCTCCTTCCAACGTTTATTCTTCATCACTCCAACTATGCCACCGCGTTCTTTCACAGCAAAGTACAACTTGTAAACGTCACAGGTTTGCTTCACAATCTGAGGAAGAGTTGTCACCTAGAAGAAAGAAATTAAAAATTAATATTTAATTATAGCTTTGTGTTTAACTAAAAAAATTGCGTACTTTTCCTTCTTTATAGGTTTTTGTTGATCGAAACGTGTTGTCGAAAGAATATTGATCTTCTCCATGCATTCACAAAACACAATGAAGAGAGTAAGTTATTACATTTTAATATTAGATTTGACAATAAAAATTAATCTTGCAATCTATGGCACTTGTCTTTGCAGTCTCATAAACCAACTCTGAATATGAGTTAAAGCCTCATGGATGCTACTCAAGAGTAATTTGAATACTTACAGATTTGCCAATATCATCCATAAACTTGAAGTAGTGACTGAGCCAGGCATGTCGATCGGGTTCATTACCGAGGTCCATGAGCTTCCTAAAGCAGGCCTGCGTAGCTGAATTCTGACCTTGCATAGCGGCACCAGACTGAGGATTAGGAGGTTGTTGTTGTGGCTGTGGAGGAATCATCTGAGGCCTGGGAAGCATCGGATTGAAGGGCCCCATGTGAGGTGGGTAGACGCCATTGCTACCGGCGGGGTGGTTACTATTCGGTGGCATGCCGGGATAGCCAAAGAGCGGATTATGCTGTCCCATCATACCATTGGGAGGGACCATGGAATGTGCCTGTGGAGGGCCGTTGTGATAGCCGGGGAGCATTTGATGTGGTGGCTGCATCGAAGGATGCGGCTGAAAGTTTTGCGGGTAGCCATTGGGCATCTGTGAAGCAGCTGGATGGCCACCGCCGTGTGGATAGCCAAAAAAGCCCATGGGATTCCCCATCATTCCGTTCATCTGAGGAGGATAATTCGACATCATTTTCTGATGGTGTGCATGGTGATTTGGCGGCGGCGGACCATTGTTATTCTGCTGTCTACTGGGAGGATAGTTGGGACTCTGTGGCGGTTGGCTGTCGGTCTTTTTCACAGCAGGACTGCTGACCCTGGAGTTGGCTTCGCCCTCATTCGTGTGATTACTATTTGCGGGACTTGGGGTCTTTGAAGGTTGCTGGTCGTTCTTGGGCGTCTTCGATCGGGAGCTCTCGCCAGACTTTTCTGAAGCCTGTGGAGAGGCTGACTGACTAGGAGTCTCCTTCAACTACAAACAGTTACTCATCAGGTTCTGAATCTACAATTACCTCAATTCTTAATTCTCAATTTATCAATAATAATAATCACTGGATTCTAATAGTATTTCAAGATGAGAGGAATAGCTAGTTTTTAGCTAGAATATAGAGAGAGAAGCATTAACCATAGAATGGTGAGGGAAGCATTAGAAATACATAATGCTGTGGTACAGCCAAGAGAAGAGGGGAACTAGCTAAAAAGCTAGATGGATGGATGAATAAAGATAAAGTGGTGGTGGGGTGGAGCTTTATATCTCCACCATCATTCTTCATCATGACTAAATTTATTCGTTTCTCTCATTCTCTCTTGCTTTACAAGCTTTTCCAATAAAAGCTGCCTTGTGAATATTGTATTGTTAGAGGGGAATGATAAATTAATGTATGAATTTTGTTGAAGGATTCCTACTCTACTATATGCATCACATACAAACAAAAATAACAATGAATATAAAATTACTACTGTCAAGTAGAGAGAAGGAGTGAGGGATCTTTGCATATATTTTTTCCTCACTGAGTTTGAATGAATAATAAAAGGAGAAATAAACAAGAGATGGATTTTACATCATTCCCCCTATATCCATGAAAGCTTAAAGAGGAGAGGAGATGTGTACAGGAAAAGTAGAATTTCCCTTTAGAAAATCATTCATTCTCTCTCTACACAAAAATGACAACACATACAAACACAAGTAGACATGACAAATAGAGTAGACACACATCTCTCTCACTAAATCATTCACTCTCTATTTACCAAGCACATATAAACAATTGGGTGTGAGTGAATGCAGAGAGTGAATGAATCAAAGAGAATGTGAGTGTGTGTATAATCATAACACTATGCATTACTTTAGGTAAAAATGAATGCAATGAAATTGGAAATCGAAAGCAATATAGTTTTAGCAAGGAATTTGAATAACGAGAAAATAGAATAATTTCAATTTTTCGTAACACTCAATGATGAGGAGGAGTATTTGACTTTAATATTTGCCAACTTTTTAATTAATTAACCCATCGGTGTAAGGCAAAGGGTCTGCTGAGACTACTCGAGAGTAGAAAACGACTATTGCCCTAGTCTGACTATCAAAGTAAACAAAACTCACCTTGCGAATCTTCTCAATAGGGCCCTCCGATTTAGAGTCTTCCTTTGGGGTGTTGGCTCTCTCTGGAGGATTTTGAGAGGTGGGCGTCGGGGTAACACTCTTGTTGGGAGTATTCCGTACAGGTGACGAAGAGTTGTTATTGCTGCTTAAAGGGTTATTTGGACACCTAGTCGGCCGAGGATGATACGGGAATGGATAACGAGGATATGGATGGCCTTGTTGGTTCTAGATGCAAAGATTTAGCATGAGACAAATGAAGGGGGTATTTTAAAAATCAAATACTAACTTGTAGTTCTGCCTCAGAGGGCATTTTGTTGAGATATTCCGGGGAATTGTAATTATGCAGTGATTGTCGTGGCCCGTAGGGGCTATTGGCGGGATTATTCTGTTGCAAGAGTTGATTGAGAGTTAAATTCGTTCCGTATTGAGGATAATTGTTCATTGGGTAAGGAAAGTTGTTATTTGGGCCGTAATCGGGATGAGGATAGTTTGCAGGGTATTGTTGATGCTGAGGCCCAGGGGGGTATGGTCTGAATTGGTTGTTATATCCAAAATCTTGATGATACGGATAGCTTGGCATGCTGACAGACGAAGTAGGAGGTTGGCTGGGCGTGCCGTTGGCCTCTTGAGGTGCTGTCGACGGCTGTGTTTTCGGCTGGGATGGTCCGGTTGACATGATCGGTTTGGAGTGTTATTTTAAGAGGATATTTAAAGTGAATTATATAATTTGAATGAATTATCTATGAAGACAAAGAAATAAATCCACAGATTACATAGATTATGGTCGTATAGTTGAGGGTTGTTAAAGTCCACAGGAGTATGTAGGTACTGAAGTATTTTAGGAGATCAACGCAGGATTCCTGTAACACGTGATTGTGAAGTTTCTTCAAAATACTTTAATTTAGAAATAAGCGCGCATTATACAGAGTAAGTTAGTTGGTTAACAGTCATGTCGCTTGTGATTGGCTGTTTAACAAAATGAATTAAATCATTTAAACAATATAACAAAGACCTTGTCCCATGAAGGAAATTAAATTTTAAATATATCATTTTACTCAGAATTCAACGCTGAATATTAATATGTAGTTTTTATAATTATTTCATTTTTTGAATCTAAAATAACCAACTTGTTACTTCAGCTAATAATAATGCATAGATCTGTTAAATATTTTTTTGAGGTTGTACGATACCGTCATTTCAGTAATCTCGTAGTTCAGTTTATTAACTAAGTTTATTATGGAATACTAATAAAACACAGTAACAACCGAACCATCAAAAATAACGAAAATATTATTTCATAATCGTGTTTAGTTTCTAAAACTAAATCAGAATCATACTTTACACTGTGAGTTTATCCTGAAATTTAGTTTTTAATCACATAAATTCATATAAATAACCCTTCAAAATTATAAACTGAACTACTCATTGATTCTCATTGCAAAGACTTATCGCTATTGGCGTTGGTACATCCCGTCGCGCGTGAATCAGCATAAGAGATGGGTCGGTCGTGTGTTTTTGTTGGTCAGAGCAATGAGAGAGAAGAAGTGGAGCTGTTTTAGCCCAACTGCTTTTTCCTAACACGAAATTCTACTCAAACCTTTCCAAATCATCATTTGAATACTTTGAAGCATTCTCTCTCTCTTTTTATTAATGCTTGGATATTATTCCCAATCATTCAATAAAAATGTCATATTAATGAAATGATTACATCTGTTATATGTTTTTTTTTTCAGAGTGAGAACAAATGATTTGAACAGTTCAAAAAATTAATTAGGTCATGTAAATTAGAAACTTGTAGCTTGTTTTTTTTCACTTAAAGGAAAGTGATTCTTTATACACATCGTTCTTCTAATAATATTTTCATTCAGTCAGTAATTTGTTGTGCTAGAGTAAAATCATCACTAAAATAATTTCAACACACGTGCAAAGTCCACTGATTAAATAGATCTTGTTTTCATTCTATACCAGTAATAGCTAGAAGTAATTCTTGGTTATATGGTTTTCCCTTAATAAGCTAGTTTTCTTTATTGAAAATCATGTAATATAACAAGATGATAATGATATTATTAATGTAGTCTTTAGAAATTTAAATCAAAATTCATAAATCAATATGTTTATTTAAAAGAGAGAGAAATACAAAATAAGTATAGTCTTACTACTCTCAAGTAGACACCTTTTAATCTACGCATAATGAGATGACTTTGAGACCCACGTCCCGGCTCCTGCAGGGTCGAACATTCTCAGACGCTGTTCCATTAGCTGCTTCATGTACGCATTAGTCGGCATGAGAAATACAACACTGGAGACTACAGCGATTACGTAACAAATTAGGAATAGTCTATCGAATAGGAGAGCTACAATCTTCCACTTTTTCCCAGAGTTATTCGTTTGTTCAACCCTTTGAGCGAGATTTCTCGCAAAATACTCTGCCTGATAGCGTAGACTTCTGATGTTCATATTTAGAGTGGATAGTTCATTCGAAGTGAGATTCGTTCTGACATCGTCAATGTCAAATGTTGATAAATCATTCCTTGAACAAAAGTAGAAAAATAGTTAATCAAGTGTACTACATATTGTGTAGCACTCAGCTTACCTAACATTTTCCTTCTGAGGTACCTTCTTTAAATGGGTCGACTTTCGATTGTGGGATATTTTGAATGAGGAGAGTTTATGCTGAAATGAATTAGGAAGATATTTCCCGACAGTTGTGTTGTCGTTTCTCACCAGATTCGAGAATAGGAGACATCTACCAAGTCCACGGATTATGATCTTGAAAAATTTGAATTAGATTTTATCAAGAAGAATCTCTCTTAAATTCACTTTGTCCAATATTTCTGGCACGTCCTTCAGGCGAGTACTGTATTTGTGAATGTTTACAACGAATGCTGCCATAAATGATGTCACTGCTACAAAGCACATGTTCAAAAAGTAGAAATGACCTAAAGAGATTTTTAATAGAAATAGTACTTGTCAGTAGATGGATGAATTTTAAATTTATTATTCTCACCTATAATCGGAAAGTTTTTAATTTCCGACGTTGTACTCTCGGCCAGCAAAAGCAGGAGAATGAAGAAGGACAGAAATATATTCACACCTAGAATAGAATGTCCTCATTGTCATGATTTAAACAAAAATGCTTAAATTGAAACATACCCAACATAAGTTTAGCTGGTGTATCGGGCGGGAGCCAGAATAAAACGAGAGTCATAAATGATAGCAAGAGACAAGGCAGTACCAAAATAGACGAATAGAATCCAGAATTTCTCTTCAATCGTAAACGAAACTGAATCACGTCATGGCTCTTCTCAATCATCCTTCTCGTCATTGGATCGTAGGCGCTTACCCTTCGCTTTACTTTGATGCCGGTCAAGCGATTGTCAATAGTCACATTCTTAGTAACTTCCAGTTCCAACTTACCATCCCCATCTGTCATCCATTCATTCGACATCATGTAATCGAGGAAACTGATCTGGGGGTCCCCGGTAAAGGTCAATTCCAACTTTTTGTCATCATAATTCCATGATCCAAATTCCATCACACAAAACTAAAACATATAATTTAATGTTACTACTTTATAGTACGACGAAATTATATATCATAGTCTTAAATTAAGACTCTTTAATCAAGAGTCTCTTAAATAAGGATTCTAAATTAAAATTTGGAGCCTAAATTTTTGATGTGTTCAAGCCATCTTATTCTTTGTTAGATGAAAAATACGGTATTTTAAATACCTTTTAAATCCAATAAAAAATCACAGACTCACTTGAACATCAAAGGGAAAATAAATGAGATCAATATTGCATGAACTCTTAAATATGCTCTGAGGTACCCAAAGCATCTCTCCATTACTCTTGACATTGACGTAGGAAATTTTCAAATCGTTTGACCTCTCATCAGCACTAGAAAATGGCATAATCATCAACAAACGAAGCTTACTGGTTGTACAAAACAATATCTGGTGTCCAAACTCGATCTGGAAGAATTCTAATAACATTGATTGACTTGTGCTCTGATGGATCCCAAGATATTAGATCATCTTTCCACTTCTATGATGTGTTAAAAGCTAACTCACATATTCTGGCCAACAAGAGGTTGTTAGAGTGTGTGTGTTCTCATCTAAACTAAGAATTTGTATCAATGAAAGCTTATAGCTTATTGAGATGGGCTCAGAAGCATTCTTCAAAGGGCGTCCAGATCGACCAAAGGAATCATATCTGTTGTATATTGCTTTTAACAAATCTCTCTCAGTCGACTTTATATGTCGACAATCGAAAAGATTGAGGATAGATGTTAATAGGGGAAAAATAATTTGAAAATAATACATTTAAATAGATGGATTTTCATACGAAACAATTGATTTTATAAATGCTTTCTCAAATATTTCCCTTCTATTTATTGGATAGCCATTGAAGTAAATTTTGATTGGTTAGTCGTTTTCGATATCTTGAGCGTGATTAGTTTCGTTTAGTTTTAATAAATAAAACTTTTAATAAATAAAACTAAACGTCCGCCAAAAAGAATAGATTATTTTATCATAATAGTTTTATCATAAAACTTTTATGATTCATGAATATTTTTCATGCGTAACTAAGATTTAGATGAGTTGAGTGTGATTTAAGCATTTACTATTAATAACTTTGAAATTAGTATTATTTTGTGCAAATATTTCATATGTTGCGTAAAACTTGACCAAAACAAGTACTTTTTTATCATTAAGGTATAAAAATGAAGATTATTTTAGCAAAACGATAAAAATATTTTTAAAACACCAAAATGTGCTGCTGTGGAGGATACTGGAATGGGTGAGTAAATACAGTTGAGATAAATATAGCTTTTATAAATTACTATTTTTTTAGATGCCCATGCATTTGTACCGGATACATGGGTGGTTGTTGGGACCATTGTTGGGGCTGTGGCGGTGGTTGTGGTTGCGGAGGTTGCGGCGGTTGTGGCTGTGGATGCGGTGGTGGCTGTGGCGGCGGTTGCGGCTGTGGATGCGGTTGTTGCTAAAAGTAGAGAGGTTGAATTTACTTGATCTCTTTATCGCTATAGAAAAATTATTTCTTTTTCGAATAAATATTTATTTTCATGAAATTTATAATCATTTTCCTGCAAAATCTAGAGAATTGTCAATTATTGTGTAATACTAAATAAAATTGAATTTAATAATCCGCACAATATTTCAAGAAACAAAAATGACACTATAAAAGTATTTTTTGTTTATTCATTCACAACATTATATTTTTGACTAGCATTTGTAAAAATGAAGTCTATTTTTGCATTCCAAGCGCCCCTCTGATCATGCTATCTAGTCTATTGTTCGAGACTCTATCCGCCCTTCCATTGAGTCAAGAGTTTTTCGATGCAATCGTGTATTCTCATTATCAAAATGTGGATCAAGTCTTAGAGCTTACACCTTTAATTCTTGAAAAAGAATTCAAGATTTCATTACTAGTTGCTACAGAAGATTTAAAGACACTGACCACGTATTGGAACACTCCTCCTCCTTCACTTGTACCTGTTAATGAGTTCCTGTTCCCAGACAGAAGCGTTGTAAAATCATCGATCTTTAAATTAAAGTCCATGGCCCAGAGTATTGATGACATTCTTGACGGAGGGCTAGTTCCTGGTGAGTTAAATGAATCTTCTGTGAATAGTCAATGTGTTTTTCTTTTAATCTCACATTATTCAGTTTCATAGATTTTTCCATTCACAAGTGGTATAAATTGATCGTATTTTTTTTTTTTCATGAAAGTTTCCTCGAGAATAATTTCATATTTGAGTGAAACTCTATTTTAAATCGAATAAATTAAGCATTTGGAATTAATTTTGGAAGCATAAAATTAATTTATTCGCTAGATAACATTCCCATTTTAAATTACCTAAAGAGAACTTAGAAATTTTGAATTAAATCTAAATATGCATCGCACAAATCAAATATAGTTTTCATGCGACTACTTGAAAGCAATCATATAAATTCTTTATATATATATCTTTTGATTAGAAGCTTCTCCAAATCCCATTGTGAGAGTCTCACAATATGAGACTAGTGAGGCACTTTGACGTTTCATAAATTTATAAATACACGTGTTAGATGAAAACCAATCACACTAAATATTAACTTTTTTTATTAGAAAATAAATTGAGAAAAATTCCACACTATTTTCACCTATTTTTGATTCAAAAATCAAATATCTTTACACGTTAGGGAATTTTAACCTTTGATATTCTTCACTCGACTTGTATCTCACTCAATTTCTGAGATAATCCCGGATATTCATCTTTGATTTTAATAGCTCTCACTTCATCAAAAAATATCATTTTTAAAATAAAGCATATTTTCTTAATAATACCTTATTATTAATACCTTACCTTAATAATTAAAAAGATTAGTAAATGGCATATGAATCAATTGGAAAATATATCTAAAAATTTGGAAATCAATCCAACTTGAAGGGTTTTATTGCACACTTGAATAGAAAACTCTCCTCTCCCATATCATCATAAAGTCTAGAAATTAGGCCCCACGGATTAGCAAGAGTTTTCCCCCTCATTTGACATTGTAACATGTGAAATATATCAAGAGTGACAATTCCACATCGTGTTTTTTGCATACAATTCTATTATTCCCCTCTTTTTAACGCTCTTAGTCGAATTTTACCTTGGGTTAACATTTTGGAAAAGACTTATCTCTTGAAAAAAAATATTCAAACTTATTCTTCTTCAAATTATTCATATTTTAGACAGAAATCTGTACAATACAATATAGTCATAGTACAAAAAACCTGAAATGGCCTAACAAAAAATTAAATATCGACATAAAGAAGAGAAATTGATCTTTCTATCAAAACGTAATCTCGCCTATATCCGATTAAATTCAATTTTCAATTCCTCCAACTTTAATACGTCATATATTTTTTCACTTAATTTAGTGAATATTAAATATTAACAGTTCTATCTTGCCAGTGTAGATCCAAAGTTATAAAGTATCAAACGTCCCCAGAGAGCCACCTAGAATATTTTGAAAATATCCTTTTTTATCATTTTTTAAACTCCAATAGTCAGAAATTAAAAAAAATTCAATCTATAGTCAGGTTATAATTAGGGCTTTGAGTACTTATTTGGCAATTCTAATAACATTTTAAGAACCTTTTCTATTTCGACACTTGTTGTTTACTATTATCGCGTTGAAATATTCACATGATCTTTGATAAACTCGATTTAAGACCATTTTGTAGTCTGAAGCGATTGTCGCTTTATTTGTAGATTATTTCTTTGAATCTCGCAAAGATGACGCATTAAATTATCCTTCCATGATTACTCCTTTGATATTAAATTGTCCTGAAAAGGGCTTTAACCTATGGCAAGTTCACAGTGTAGTATTCCGAAGCAGTTATCCAGCCTCCCCATCTAGTAATCATAACTTATTATTCAAATTAATTTTACATTTTTTTTTTCATATTTCTGACAAGCAGTTTTCTTAGAGAGCCATTCTTGGTCATTTTTCTAGTACTAATCATCAGAGTAGCATTATAATTTGGCATTATTACTCTCTTTTTAGGTTTGATAACCGAAATCTTTGGTCCCGCGGGTGCTGGCAAGACCCAACTGTGTCTGCAATATTGTCTAACAATCCAACTCCCTACTTGGTGTAATTGCATTAACGGCGATGCCCTCTACATTGACACAGAGGGCAGCTTCGTGCCAAAACGCGTTAAGGAGATGGCCACCTCCCTAGTCTGTCATTACAATGAGACCCTAGTGCCGGCCTATCGAGATCACCTTGAAGCTCTCGCATATGATGAACGAGATCTAATCAAACCCTACTCGGCAGACTCAATGATGGATAGAATCATGTACCGACGCGTGCAGAGCTACGAAGAGCTGATTGAGTTGTCTGAAAAGCTGAAATACTGCCCTCCTAGGGGAAGACGTTTAAAGTTGATCATTGTTGATAGCATCGCTATGCCGTTTCGCTACGAGAGTCAGACGACATGGGAACGGAATAGTAAACTGCTCACATTCACAGACAACCTTAAACAAGTCGCCAAGGAGCTCTCCGCGGTGGTCATTTTTACCAATCAAGTCTCGACAAAAATCGATGGTTTGACCAGTTCAACAATCCCCGCCCTTGGTTCCAGCTGGGGCCATTTATGTTCGATAAGGCTGTTCATCTCAATGACTAATGGATATCGAAGGTTGCAGATTGTCAAGCACCCCGGGCTTCCTGGCCAAAGTGCCAGCTATAACGTCACTCCGGACGGAATTAGAGATGTCGATTAGAGTACGTTCTTTTTCCTTCATCATAATTTTGCATCACGAATAATTTATTCATCATTTTTATATAATTATCAGATTAAGGAAGTGGCTCGTTCACCACCATTCCCTCTCTGAAAAAAATCAATCAAAGCTATATTTTATCATCTAATATGCAAGTTTTTTTTGTAACTCAATATATTGTTTTTATTTCCTTAAACAATTTTGAATGAACAAGGATGAATGATTAATCTAAGTGAGCTTTTACGTTGGAGGGAAATTCCATTAAATATTTGAAAAAAAAAAAAATTCCATAAATTTTTACTTTTAAAATATTTGTCTGAAAAATAGTAAACATGATATTTAATCTCTCTGCCTTTTTAATATTATCATTCAGATTGAAATTGTGCGCTTTTTAATTCAAGCAGTTGGGTCGCAGTTTTCTGATTTTCTATTCAAGACTTCTTCACACTGAGAATGACGAGTGTCACTGACTTAAAAATATTTTGAGAAATCGAACCAATTTAAATCTATTTTGATGCTTTTTTTGAGCATGGTATTTTCATTATTTTCTGTATTTATTTTGCTAAAATGAGGAAAAACAATGAATCGATGAAAAAGGGTTCACTCAAATTTTTAAATGTCTTTGGAGGATAAAAAAATTAAAATTTACTATGAACGATTTTGTCGTCACATGCAAATATCTTGAGTCAATGACCCCATATTCAGAAGTCGGATTAAGACATATTTTGGTATTCCCATGTTGATTATCGTATTTTGACTCAAGAGCTACTAGTTTCATTCCGAACTACACTCTGATATAGTGTATATTTGGATTGCGCTGGTTTGGTTCCTTGGATACTGCGTGAAGGAGCGTGATTGAACAATTTCAATCTACAGAGAATACTCTTTTTATCATTGTAAATATTTCTTGATTAACTTGAATAGTTCTTCGGAAAACTATGAATGAATTTTGACAATAATCATACTTCAAAACGTATTCAAATTCATTCAATGTTTTTGATTAACAGATTAACTTGTGAAGAATAGATAGATAAAGAATCAAGATGCAAATGTGCACTAAATATCATTTTTATAGAAGACTTGTTTGGAATGAAAACTAGAAGCTGCTGTTCACAGAATATGAATCAAAAGACGATAATCTACATTGGAATTCCAATACATCTCACAAATGAGAGTTATGGTTCACTCTAGTGTTTGATATTGAAGGTTTTTCGTTCAAAACACTGACATTTAATTATAGAAAAGTATATTTTTATCAAATAATTCTTATTTCTAGGCTTTTTACAAGAGGTATTATCATCTAGGTTTTCTATGCAAATCAACCCAATAAGAACTAATATTATGTTGAATAAATTTTTCCGATATATATATGAATTTACACAAGGAAAAATTAGTATCCAGCTGATTTTATCGCCGTCTCACTTTGACACATGCTAAAACTTTGATGAGAGAAAATAGTTTTGATTGCACCGTGTCTTGAGTGTTGCAGGGTTGTAGCGTTAATCAACAGCTATCAAGATATTCATTCGTGGTTGTCTATTTCCCCCTGAAGGCATTTATGTATTTTAGATTGAAAAATCATAGTGGATAGCGGAGATAGCTCTCCTGATAGCTGAATGATATCTGCCCTCTTAACTTGTTTATTTTCCTAGAAGTGAAGGATTCTCTCTTTTACTCTTTCTCTGCTAGTAATTTTCTAGTCTCTATTATTACTACACAAGAAATTTTCATATTTTACGAATTTTTTAATGTGTTTCACGCGGTGCATATTTTTGGTAGGCCTAAAAATATTTTAGAATTAATTTTAATTTTTCTTGAGGTTTTTTTTATTTAAAATTTTTTTTTTCAGTTTAAAAGTGAAGCATTTTTCATAAATTTCCCATTGAGAATGAATCTTTATAAATGATAAAATTCCCCAAAAGGTTGCTTGAAACAACTCCCTTTCAGGATACAAATCAGACTAATCTGTCTAATTTTTTAGAAAAATTATTTTGCACACGTTTCATTTATGATTGATGAGTTATCAACAGTAGTGATAATATGATGTTAGATCTGAATCTATGCTTTAAAATTATACAATGCAACAATAAAAATCCTTAAAAAAATATATTATGTCTGAAATTTATATTAATTTATTCCCTTTTACGTTTGGAGACCACCTGATGAATCTTTTATTGAGTAATTCCTATGGCTCCTAATAGTGGAATAAAGAATATTCCAGGAATATATTTCTAAATTAGGAATTCAAAAAATAGATCCTTGATGATAAATCTTGATAACTAAGACCTCTCTCTCATCTAATAAGGCTTTAGAAACTCAAGTTTCAAATTTTATCAGATATTTATACTCTATCGAAATACTCTTTGTATTCTCTATTCGTATATTCTATTGTTGATTTTTATTGGTCATTCATGGGAATATAAGTCATTGAAATCAAAGGTTCTAATATACAATGTATAGTACGGAAAATTAAGAATATTTTTAGTTGCCCTGCTCATGACAAAAATACGAATTTTATCATTCAATATTTTTCTTGTTGATTTTTATGACATTTGTTCTTACAGGACATAATATTTATCTTTCCTTTTGATGTAATTAATTATAAGTTTTAACTACTTCAAGTAGCTCAGATTATAATCCGTTACAAGTTTTAGCATGACACAAAGATTATGTACTCCTTAGAATTAAAAAAAAAACATTGTTATGTTAAGCAGTGGTATGCTAAAAATGTACCAAATATAGGAATGACGAAATACTGACTTGAGGCAGTTCATTTCAACCTTAATTATGAGTCGTTAGGAAGTAGTAGTTACGTAGAAATGTACCTTTCAAATTCTTTTTGAGTACGATATTTTTGGTAGATATTTATTTGGTCTGATATATTTTTAGCGTACTATTTTTCATCTGTGTGTTAGGCATTTCAACCAATCAGAGCAAACTTCATCTCTGCCCCGAGTAATCGATGTGTGAAATATTTTTGGGGAGAGAAAAGGTCCTCTAGAGGGTTAAAGGGGCCAAGGTTGTTGTATTCAACACTTTTGTTTACTTTAGGTGTCATCAGGGGCTTACCCTGATTTATCTTCCTCATAAAAATAATCTATTATGCAACTCTGAATTCAGTGGAAGAGATTAAAAACATGTAAGATCATCTATTCTATCACAAAGTTCGAATCCTTTTCATCTACTACAAATTTTCTGTTTCCCATAAAATCCAATGCATTCATCAAGAAGTTTATTACACTTGCAAAGTGATTTTAA
>JJOG01005980.1:0-20604 GCA_000715275.1 Gyrodactylus salaris
AAATTGGTAAAAGCATAATAATGGAGTATTCATTCCAAACTTGAGGACATAATATGCCTAATTTCCTCGAAGATGTTAGCAGATTGCTGACTTAGAGTCATGCTGTGGAGATAACGACTTGAATAGGTAATAAAAAGCTTTATTTTCGTCGGCTCTCATCAGACCTTACACCGACATAGATATTTATACATGAGAGAGGTTTGATAACCTGCTCATTCTGGCCAATCATTCTCGGGTGTGTCCAAACCCGTGTCCTAGGCCAATCACACGTCGGTGTGTGCTGTTTGGTGTATGCATTTTCTAATTGCTTAACGAGAGATTCAGTCGTTCAAAATTCTATGTGTTTACATTTTCAACTTTGAGAACTTCCTAAACCAAACATCTTGAAACTCTAATTTCTTCCAACATTATAAGTAGGGCGAAAAGATGCAAAATATAATTGAAAGAGTGAATTTGCATCTTTTCTCACAGGCATTTTTAAGTGACGGGAATTAGTTTTGTGGGAGAAGAACTCATTTGATAAGCAATTGAGCGAATAAAAAAAGTGCATCTGGTAGCCCTAATTATAAGAGTATATTTAAGGGTATATTTCAACATTTTATGGGTATATTATAGACGCATATTGAGAAATTTTAGAAGCATATTTATGGTTGCCCTGGTGATAACTTATCACTGATAAGTATTACTTATTAAGTAATCATGTAATATCATTTGATTTGCCTCCTTATGACAGCAAAAAGAACGGATGGTTCATGCATTATACAAAAGGTTGGAAAACTATGAAAAAAAATTCGTTGATTAACATTCGTGATCCCTTTATTCTGACTGAAACTCTCAAGTTTAAAAGATTTTATTTTTTATCATCATTTTTATCCAAAACCCACTGGAGGAGTCTAGAATGAAATGAATTAAAAATGATTCTTGTTTGAACAGTAAAATATAAAATTTAGGATTATCACTTTTATCTAAAAACAAGCTGAAAAATAACACAATTTAAAGCAGTGTTTCGAAACAGGAGTAATCCAGAGGAGAAGATTTCTCTCAGTAGAAGCTAGAACTCACTAGTTTCCAATGTTTCAATATTCTTAATTAAAGCTACATTGCCATACTTTGTAATGAAGTCGGTCGCCCGGACCAGCACATCATAATTCTGACATTTTTCCAACTTGGTGAATGTGTACTCAGTGCTTGTTATGACTACCTTTTCGTGAAAGTCCCCATTCTTCAATATCGAGAGAATATAACTTTGTGCTTCAGGAACTTTATTCCATTTGACTTTTAAGGAATTCGTCTGAACATTCACCAACGTTAGACCCTTTATATCCTCAAGGATGACCTGTGGCAATACGATGTAGTAATTTGACTTAATATCTGGACTACGGTTCTTAGGATCGTTGACATAAGAGTAGACTATCATGACGAATCTGCTGGAGTACTTTTTGAAGGGAATAACTCCGCCTATAAGAATAAGGTTTTTAAATTTAGTGTCACAATAGGACTATCAGTTTTGAATAATTTGCATGTACTTAGCAATTATTCAATACTTTGGAGTCTGCAAAAACCGCAAATATTCTTTCCTCATGTTCTCTTCGTAAATAGAAACAATATTATATTACTCAAAATGAAGGCAAATGTTTTTATCATGGAATTCTTGCTTCTTTTAGAATATAGATTAAACTTTTTAAGAAGCTTTTCAACTTTTTCAATTGATGAGAATTTGGAAACATGAGAGGAAAAGGCAGGTAAAATATCGAATGAAAAATTACTTTTAGAGACAATCATATTCTCGATCAATTTTTCTTTTGTCAAATTGTCATAGAGGGTATACCAATACCTCCGTGAGCCACAAACTTCATCGACTGGATCGATAATGTCATATTTCAATTCAATTAGACTTTGTGATGAGAGAATGACATTTACTGGTGGTTTGACGCCTAAAAGATAATATGATCTTTATTTGAAATTAAGATCAATGGATCACAGATCTCTAGGAAAACTCAAAAATAAAACGCATTTAGTGCTTTTTCAGAATACTCCACTAATAATATTCCACAAAAACTAATATCAATATTTTAGATTCTTGATAATTTAAAGTTCAAGTATGGAATGGTTTAGTTTACATGTACAAACTCACTTGGTAATGGCGTGATGAATTTCAAAGCCTCAGTTTCTCGACCAACATTTGCGATGTCACCAGCTTGAATTGGGCGTACCTGGGATAGATCAAAAGTAGTTTTAGGAAAATGATAGATAATGGTGAATAATACTTATTTGCTTTGGTGAAATGAACTCGAATCAGAAAGATTGCATTGGAGATGACTCACGTTGACCAAGTAATTCGTACAAGGAAGCAAGTTGTTTATGAGGAATCCCGTCTCTTCCGTTATAAAGTGCTCTGTGTTCATGTTTGAGTGCATTATTGAAACGACATAAGCATTAGGCAATAGAGCTGGCGGGTACCAGGATATGATTGCATAGTTGGTCGAGGCAGTGTTCAACCTCAATCCAGTCACAGAGACGTCATAATTATTTTCTAAAATAAAAGATTTTTATAATTTATTTTCGCTAATTACGAGCTAAGTAACTGACCTTCCTTTTTTGTGGTAAAGTTAATGGTTTTCGAGTTAGCTGTGATATCCTGCAGAGTCTCCAAGATTACTGGAGTTACAACACAAGTGTATCTGGATTCTGGCTTCAAATTTGTGAGCATTATAGCTAAAATATTGGAAAATTCTCATTAAAGACTTGTTACAGAATTCAATATTCAAATTTTAGCCAGAGATAAATATTTCAGAGAGAATATTTCAGCTGCTAAAGTTTTAACTCGATTTATTCAATTCAACTGAATGGAAAATGATCTACGGTGTTTGCCGATAAGAGAAAGATACAAGAAAAATATCAGTTTTAGTGGAATGTGATATATAGATTGGTGCACGCAATCCAAATGTGTACTAAATCTTATTCTAAGAAAACTAGAAGCTCTTATACACAGAATATGAATCTAGAAACGATAATCTACACCTAATATTATGCACCCCACGAATAAGAGTTTTGGTTCACTCTTATGCAATAGCCGAATATTCCTGATGCTCTAGAAATTGGTTAATGAGGTTATACAGATAAATGCAATCTGTCAGAAAAAAAATTAATTCTTTTTATATTTCGTAAATTTAGTTTGATAGTATTCTCTGATTCCATTGGCCAATGTCGATCAGCCAATAGGATTGGATGGAAAAGTTTGCCTTAGAAGAGTATATAAGAAAGCACCTCAAATCAACTTTTAATAGAGAGACCTACAAGGGCTCCTAATGGTGTTCTGCATAATAGAAATTCCATCGTGGGATACATCAATCTTATAGCCGACATGAATGCAGGAGGGGCCAGTACCGGTGTTGTCAATTTTGATATACGCACTCCTTGCGTAGAGCCTCTCGGCTGCCACAGAAATACTTGGCTTTACTTCTGCAAATTAATAGGCATATGAAATAGGCAAAACGAATGAGATAACACTTTCCTATAACTTATGATCAAATCAAATATTATGTTTCATGGTAACAGCTAGCTAGAAAATAATGATAAAAATAAAATGCAACTAACCGTTACTATCTCCCAAAGTGGTAAACGGTATCTCTTGACTCCAATGGCCATTCTTGATTTTCAAATATGCCACATATTTTTGGCAAGGTTTCAACTTTTCAAATTTTCCCACGATAGCATCAAACTCTACTTCAGGACCGGCAGGAGTGAGCGAGTTGGCTTGTACAACAAGTATTGCTACTTTGGTTGAGGCGATTTGATTCCATGACAGCTCGATGCTTGACATGGTGATTTTGTCTATTTTTATGCCAGTTGGGGGTTCGGGAATATTTTCTAGAAAATAAGTATTTTCAACTTGATCTGATATTGGAAACATATCCTTCCCCAGACTATCTGTGAAGATAGAGACCTCAGAAAAGGAACTTAGTGTTCAAGAGTTTGAGCATAAGAAAATCCATTCTTAGAAAGAACGTTCATTGGTTATCCAGACTCATCCGGGACTAGTGAATATATTTTAACTGAAGTTCTAAGATTTTTTCAAAAATAAATCTGACAGGTTTGGAGACAACTCTATTTGTTCGGAGATTTTAACTTGGATTTCTCTCAAGAGATTGGATATTCTATTGGAGCTGCTTTTAACAACATAAGAAATTTAAGATTAACTTTAAGATTAAACTTGATTATAATCAATAATTATTGAGTGCTCCAAAACAATAGTTTGATTAGACCATTAAATTTCTATTTTTAAACTAAATTTAAACAGAGATTGCTCGACTGAATGATTTTCAAATTGATTAAAGAAAGAATACATGTTCAATGATCTTTTATTTCGGGAATGCTTAACTTGGTCAAATAAATATTTTTCAAATTTTCGCAAAATATTAACCAAAATTCATTATTTAAAACAAAACCTTGAGGATGTGTTTTATAAGACAAAATTAGTTACAGTTTATTATTCTCATTCTTACTATCTATATTTTAACTAATTAAAGTTCTTCTATGAGAAATAGCTTATCTGACATGGAAAAATTTAACTAAAATAATCCCCGATGGATGAATGAAAATTTATTTCATCAAATAAAAATATCTTTTGCTAAAAAAGGTAATTTCTGGGCACTCTCAACAAAATTATTATCATGTTTTCTTGAAGCTGATTGAATTCTCTATTAGAATATACCTATTTCCAATGGCGATTTAAGATTCTAAAATGCTCCGATACGCTTTAATGTTTATATGCAAGGAAAAAACTTCTCTCTTCACAAATATGCAATACATTTTTCATTATTTTCCATGTAATTTTAGCTCAAATGAAGAAAAAACTGACAATGAATACATAAACAACGGCTCAATTAAAATGTATTATCAAAACGCCAGAACCTAAATATGCTCAAAATTGTAGGTTTCAGATTGGACCTGTTACCTTAGTAAATCCATTGAATCATAGAAAATGAATTGAAACACAGACAGAAGGCTTTTCTCCGAAATTTATAATGATAAATACTTTGAAGAAAATTTGAGAAAAATGTTAATTTATTGGAAGTGACTTGCTTATTCCCGACGCCGTGGCTTGAATCTCCATAGGTCTGGTCTTCAATCCGCTGTTG
The DNA here is from genome assembly GCA_000715275.1 of Gyrodactylus salaris. Lineage (NCBI taxonomy): Eukaryota > Metazoa > Platyhelminthes > Monogenea > Gyrodactylidea > Gyrodactylidae > Gyrodactylus > Gyrodactylus salaris. The sequence continues at coordinate 5,142 of JJOG01005980.1, forward strand.
AGATCTTTCACGAAAATTCTGAAGGTGTAAGCTTGCTGATCAAACAAATTCGGAACATTGAAGGCTAGAGTTTATGAGTGAAGAGTAATTTTATGAAATTCTATTGAATTAACAATTAACTCACTCCTCAATCTGGTATGATAAGTTTCCAATTCAATTTTATCTTTATCCAAGACTGTGATTATGTAGGTGTAATCACCACATTCTGGCCGAACTGAACTGTCCTCAAATTTTAGTGTAGTTGAAGAAAATTCGATTTTGTCTAATATTTTTGGTGCTAAAAGCAAAATTGCCATGGCATTGATTTGAGCGTACATTCATGGGCCAATCAAAAATTCTTCTCGAATTTTTGTAAAGTTCGGATCATAAAACATGTTAAAGATTGAGTGTAAGCTTAGGTCTATGCTAGGCAAATTGATGGTAAAATACTTAATTTTAAAAAAATAAATCTATACAGGATGAAAACTCGAATTAAATGAATTGAAGTTCTGTAAAATCTTTAGTTAGAAATTTGGCGAAGCATAAATTTCTGATCTTATTTCTGTAAAAATGTTACCTTTTTCTCAATTTCAAAACCAACATTGAAAGGTTCAATATTTGGATTTTTTAAGATATTCTAAAGAATCATTAATTTAAAGGACTCACTTCCAGCCCCAGTTGAGACATGCAGATCAAGCCAGGCACTTTTTTCACCCGTAATGAGAACTCTAACCTTGCCGATATAGGCTGTGCATGTCGCAAGGCCAGTAAACTTGTGCGATCTCTTCTTCAAATCCACTTTAATGGGCGAAAATTGCGTGGGAGCAGTCGAGAGAGCGTAGGAGACCTCGTAGTCGGTAGCATTCGAAACCGGGGACCAGGTCAGCTCGAAGGAGTTTGCAGTGAACTCACCCAGGCCTACATAATCTGGCACAGGGACCCCTTTGAAGAAATGGTCAGAAGGAATAAAACTCACAGCCCAAAGTACTGTGTATGAAGAAAAGCAGGAATATTTTCGCCTTTAGCATTTTTGGTAAGAAATGTGAGAAATTTCATTTAAATATAGATAAAAAGATACATTTATTTATTCAGCATTGTGCAAGTAAGCAAATATTTGTAATAGTTATACTTTTAAAGATGAATAAATACATGGAATGCTGAGCCATGAAGAGATTATGATACGTTGGTGAGAGAAAACCAACCTATTTACCTTTTTTTGAGGTTCTATCGTGTTGGATAATATTTTTAGGTTTTGTTTCTCATCATGACTATTGATTTCTTGCTATGAATTTCTGATTTCTTGCCTCAAGTCAAGAGATTTATTCAAGTTTTCTACACTTGGATACTTTGTAGTCTACTGATTAGTATGGGGCACAAATTCCAAGCACTAGTTGAGTTCTCTTGATTCATGTGAAAAAAATTTGAAATCAAAGATTCTCTTTCCTTTTTCAAAAAGAAGTTTCAATAAAATCCAAAATGGCGGATATGGTTGTTTTACTCGCTATGAAGGTTGAAAGAGTACATTTAATCCACGATAAATATTAATTCTTAATCACAATTGAGTATTAAATCTACTCCTTCAAGGTTGAAGTCCAACCTTCATAGCGAGTGAAACAACCATATCCGCCATCTTGGATTTTTCACGTGAATCAATAGGAAACTCATCTAGTGCATAGAACTAACGGGTAACGTTAAAATCAAAAATTTTCTGATAAATAATAATCTCTAATCTAAAACTGCTCTCATCTCAAAAAACTTGATTCATTTTATCAAATTTTGATTCGATAAGAATGTCTCACTTCTAAACTTTTACAAAATAGTCTTGAAGAAAAATGAAGAATAGTTGAGATTTTGATGATTTACAGAAATTGTTTAAAAGCAGTTAATTTACTGATAATTTATTCTTCTTTTTAATTGATTATTTAGAAAATAATTGTGGATACAGGTTCATCAACTTCATTAGATTTCATTTTGAGTTTCTTATAAAAATTAATTTTAAACGATTCTTATTGGCTGTTTTAGTTTTTAATTCAAGAGCCAATAAGAAACGAAAAAATGAAATTTTATTTTGGGTATTTTATTCTACTCTATTTGAATGATTTAACTACGATTAAAGTGTTCCCTTTAACCCGGGTAAGCCCCTTGGGACGTGATTATCTTCTATAACTTAATTATCTCTAGTTATAATTATACAGGTGTTCAAAGTTTTACTGTCAACAAAAATGCCATTTAAATCATCGAAATATTAATTTTCCAAAATCTTAAAATCTATTTAGCTTTGACATTATGCATCCGAATTGCCCCAATTTTTTTTGATTTAAAGATGGTCATCCTAAGATTACTATGAAGTTGAAAATATTTCAAAATAATGCACGGTTCTCCGAGAAAACTAAGTTGAAATATTTTTCTAAACTTTCAAACTAAGGAAAATTTTAAGCAAATATTGTTCTCGAATTTACCTCACTCATTATTCTTAAGCAAAAATTACAAAATGTTCTTTTTTTATATACCCGAGTTTACCTGGGTTAAAAACCGCTAAAAAAATGATTTTTCAGTACGTTTGGCAAATATGAATTTTCTCTTACATTTTATTTTTCAACCATATTTCACTTATGAGTAGTGCTTATTCAAAAGATAATTACGGTTATTTGAAGACATTTTGTCATCGAATTCGTATTCAACATCCTCTATATTTCTCGAAACTAAATGACCTGAAATAACTTATTTTTAAAGCAGTGGTCTACTGTATATTTAGGAGGATCAAACCTCAATCAATAATTATTTAAATATTGTACATACTAAGGAAAGAACAATTATAAAAAAAATTCACACAAATATCTAAAATATTCCCTGTAAACATAGTGTAAGCAAAATATTTGCTGATCGAAAGAGGATTTTCTCAACACGGCTTCATCAAAGCCAATGGTTGAGGATTTCAAAATTTCTAGCTAGACTCGAGTAAAATAAAATGGTTAGATAATTAACACCATACTACTTGAAAGCAGTATTTTAAAACAGAGTTTCAGAAAACTAACCTTTAGATGAATAAACAAGGGTAAACATGTAAATAAACAAAATAAATTATATCAAGTATTGAAAGCAAAAGGGTCTAAGATGAAACAATTACTTACAAAGGAAAATTGAGACTTTCAAGGAGAGTACCGACTCGGTACTACCGAGAGGGGATGCGTTCAGACCGTTATTTAGAGAGGCTAAATATAATCAGATTAGTGAAAAGATGAAACGATATTCTGAAGAGAAATAAAATGTATTAAAGTAGATTGGCTCTCATAAGCGGGATATATATTTCAAAAATCTTTGTTACTTCTCTAAAATATTAATACGTGATGCCTTTATAGAAAAGATAGACTTTGGTGGGGAAAATGAGTCCTTTTCAATCAAAGAATATTCAATGAGATATTAGAAGTCGTAAATAAGTGTGGAGGGATAAAAAACTAAAGATTCACTGGGCAGTAAGTTTTAAAAGCTGTTCGAGTTGAGCCTCTTCTGAGTCGCTATTCGAGGCTGCGGCTGGTGTCTTCGAAGGAAGTTTCGACGACGGTGCACCAAGGTCGGCCAATTCGTCCAGCTTATCCTCGTCCATTTCATCCATAAGCATATTCAATTCATCCTCTAGTTCATCCTTATCGTCATATCCAGTAGGTTGGTTGATTATGTCAGAGAATTCATTGGCGATATCCTTTTGCTCTTCCATGTCATCCCGGAGCTTGTAGACATCATCGATTTTCATGCCCTTTTGTGAGACCTTTATGGCGTCGTTGGCCATTTTCATGGCCTTGAAAGCTTCGACGTTCATTTTAGTATCGTCTAAAGAAAAGACTTGTTGCTCTAGGGTTGTGAGGGTTGCATCTAGCTTGTTGAGACGTTTCTCGTACATTTTCCTTTGCTTGAGACAATTTAAGGCTTTCGATTTATCCTTTTTAGCTAGCTGTTTGGCTTGTTCTGTCAGGGCTTTGATTTTGGTCTCTAAAAACTCAATCTTTTTCTTGGTCATGTTAATGGTTTCGTTGAGTTGCTCCATAGCCTGTTCAGAGGAAAATTTATCGCTCTTTTTAGAGCCAAATAAGGAACTGAATGCATTCATTTCTAGGAGGAAATTATTCCTTGCAAATTGGCAATTTCAATTGTCGCTCGAAATCTAAAAGTTAATTTAACAAAAAGACATACTTGTTTCAATAAAATAGATTTGTGACATTTCAAAATGATAAACACTTCGATAAACACATTAAGCGAAGTTTCTGATCTAAATTCTGATGTTGAAAAGTTTGTTGAAGACTTGTGGTGTGGTGTGTTGAAGAATATTTCAAGATTTAATTCAACAAAGGAAAGCATTGAAGAGTTGGATCTAGATTGCACGAAATGTTCATTTCACGGAAAGATAGGATTCAATAAAGGTGAATTCCACATTGAGGATTTGCCCTTACCAAAAATAGAAGATATTAAATATGTGAGGGGGCCAAAACTTTCAGGAAAAACAAGTTTCCTTAAATTTCTTTATCACAACGTTCCTGAAAAGTGGGATTTTGACAAAATACTTACGTTGAATGTATTAGAAGATGACGTTAAAAAGATTAAATCTATACTTCCAAGAGAAGGTGAGCGATTTCTGATTTTAGTGGACGATTGTGATAACATTGAGGAAATTATCAGTGATGAAATGAGGACCAATTCAACCATTATTGCATCAGTGAAATGCAATGATTATTTCTTTCCTCTCAAAATAGATAACACGGATTTCTATACACTACCAGTGAGAGATATTTTTTATAATGGCTTGGGAAAGTTGGAAAATTATGGTCTCATTGAGCAACTGAAGCCTCACTCTAAGGAAATAAAAAATATTGAAAAAATGGAAAATGATCAAATTCTTTACAGCATACTCACTGAAATGAAGAACAAAATCGACTCTGATCTCATGAGAGAATTTGAAGAAAACTGTGAACTCTTTAATCAGGAAGCTTTTAATAGTGTTCAACCATTTTGGCTCAAAATCCTTCATAAATGTCATTCAAATGGATTCATTTCTTCCAACCAAAGTGAGGTAAAAGTTTGCTTCAACAAGAAACTAACTAACAGCTTTGATGCACTACAATATAACCTAATTCCAAAAAAATATGGCAAGAAAATGAACCTGGCACTTAATCTCTCTTCAAAGTACGACGAGAAAGAATTGGAAATTTTCTCCAAAATACTCTCAAACCTTGAGGAAATAAAGTTTGAAGCGTTCAGCTTCAAAATAGAAGAAATTCATCAGGGATTTTCTACACAGTTGATGGAGATTCTCAAGATTTGGTTAGAAAGCAAACTAGAAGTTTGTCAATCACTCGAGTTTGAAGATTTTCTCGTTTTTGCACAGAACCAAACTGCATACACATTAGACAAATTCATACAAGGACAGCACAGGCATTTCAAAGATTTGTCGCTCAAGTTTTCTTGTCAAGCCATAGATTCCTTGTCAGAAGACCACCTAGAGATGGTTATTACCGATTTAATCGTGTTCCTCGGAGGATTAGGTTCCCTGAGGAAGCTAAAAATATCTATAGAAGGACAAGTCATACCGAATACATCTTTCAACACAGTTTCCTTTATAAATGAATTGTGTTTACATGTCATCGGTCCATTGCGAGATACCCTGTTGGATTTGGAAGAATTCGAATTCCTTATGCCCATTTTCCTCACAAATGATGAATGCGTCAAAAGTGTCCTAAACTTTGTTGACTTGTGCCCAAGTCTGACATTAGTTGTTCTTGAATTCAGAGAATTCAACGCCCTGTGCTCAGATGGCGACCTGGAGTACATGATAAATCTATCGGGGTGTCTCATGATGTGCAGCGTGGACTTGAAGTCAATATCTCTGACCCTTCCGATCAACAATTCTTCCTTAGATCAGTTCTCCCAGTTCATCAGATGTACATTTGCTTCACAATCTCTAACTGACTGCAGTCTGACCTTGACATTGAGAGATCCGAATAGCTCCGGAGAGTTCATCAAATCCCTGCGGACCACACTACAAACGATGGTCATGACAGAAGCAGTGAATGCAATTCCAAATCGAGGCAGCGTAAATGTCTGTGTAATTTTGAAAATGAAAGATTACCAAGAACTCGACAGCCATCTAGGCGACCTTAACGACTTGATTAAGAAGCTATATTCAGGTAGATTGAAATTTAGACAATGGCAACTTGGCATAGATTAATGCCTGGAGGTGGTTATAAGTAGAACTCATATGACATTTGATAGAAAAAAATCATTTTTACGCAAGTACATCCCTAAATGAAATAATTGAACTAAAAAATAATATAATCAAAGGTCAGGAAACATTACAGTTGATCACAGGACTACTAAAATGATGATTGTGAATTGGATTGTTTATAAACTCGGTCAGGGCTCTAACCATGTACGCCATGGTGCCATATCGTCCGGCTGGCGGAGTGTTGTAGAACTTTTGACAAATATTATGTGGTCCACAGAAGTGTGAAGAACTAGCAGAGAACGGTTCTTTAAATGCACAGCACTTGAGGGATTCCGTGAGCGCTTGAGTCTAAAATAGTGAGTTGGAATAAGACATGGAATATAACAGTATTTAATGCATGTATGCCCTCTAGGTTTAAACCGAGGGTTTTACACCCCCCCCTCCCTGAGGGATCTAATAAATCTTAGAGATGGATCTTGAGATTACTTTAGGAAATTATTTTTGTACTAAAATCACAGTTGTAGTTACAAAAACTTGAGCAGTATTTTTCATCTCAGCCCTGCAATGACCGACTCACTTGATCTTGAAGAAATATGAGATTCGCTTTTCCCACCAGGTCCTCCACGTTGACAATGTAGTTGAGGACGATGGTCTTTTCGAGGTCATTCTTCACCATCTGCCCGAGGACCATGATGGCTTCCACAATGAGCTGACGATATTCCGGGGTGGGGACGTTGTTCATAAACGATTCAAGGCATAAAGCAAACTTGTTCTCTTCCTTCGTCATCTAGATTTTTAATAACATATTGATTTATAACGAAAAGAAGTGGCTTTTGAATCATCATTACTTGGAAATCAATATTCCTCAATTTTATCTCAAAGACTCTAAAAATAAACAAAGGTAAGCATCCAACTTACCTCGGTCGTGAGGGATTTCAGGATCACTTTTCCAGCAATTGTTAGCCCATTGACCCTCTCAAGGAGGCCGTGGACCATGAGATAAAAGCCGGGCGGGACTCTATTGAAGGCCCCGTCAGTCTTCCTTCGACGCAGCCAGGTGTTCCTGCTAGAGTTGAGGGAATTCTCCAATTTCTCATTTTGACTCAAGCTTCGATTAAGAACCGGACTGGCTGTCGAGTCTGGAATGAACAAGCTGGCACGACGGGCTATCGACTTTTGGACCGTTGGCGGTGTTGAATCGATGAGTCGAGATACTAATTGCAAGTGTAATTTCTTTATTATATAGATCTGAAATAGTTTCCTATTCCGAGAGAAGATATCAAGAAATTAGTTTCCATCATTTGAAACTAATGGTTGGAAATAAATAAAGATTTGATAATTATCTAATAAGGAAACCCTTCCAATTCTGCAATGTCTGAGACAAATCGAAATCTTTATAGGATTCTTTCTTATAGAATCTTTGAGGAATGAAATAATTGAAAGCGTGCCAAATAAAGATCATGCTAATACGTTATTAGTAATAACTGTAATTAATTCTGAATTTCGATTAAAATATGATTTTTCAGAGGTGCGTTCTAAAGAAATGAAAAATAAATGCATAAAATTTCATTGATGAAATCTTTTAACTGCAAGCATTTAAATTATGATTACTTTTGACTTTCATCGAGTTATCATGGTGACCTTGAAGAGGAATTCTTTAATGTAGGATTGGCTGTTAATGGCGAATTTAAGGAAACTATTTGCAGTAATCTTTGTTAATTCTAAGGCTTGAAATTTAGCAAAAATCCCAATATTCCTAAATCTTGAACAATGTCCAAATTTAAATCCTCGATTTTCATTAGCTTAACGTCCTGGTCTGATTTCATTGGATATTCAATCACTATTTAATGATGAAATGTTGACAAATTGGCTAAGGAAGACTCTAGTTAAGGTATAATTGTTTCGATATACTCAAACAACTATAGAATAGCTCGATTAGATAATTAAAATACATGAAACCCTTGCAGAAATACAAACATAGCAGCCAAAGCAGCTCTAAAGAACAAGTTTTTATAGAACCTTGCCTTAGAACAGAGAAATAGATTCAAAAAATGAATTAGAAAAGAGGAATAAAAATGTTGGCTCCTCACCTTTTTTGGAGCGAAATTCATTTCCAGAGACTAGATTGAGTAATAGTCGTTTCATATCTATCGGGCTCATGCTGAAAAGACAGAAGAGAGAGTCATTGGCAGTTATCTTCATCGTCCTAGCTAACTCCGAGCACATCATCTCTATGATGAGACCGATTCGAAGGCGTAACATTTGCTTCAGCAGACCGGGCGATGTTCGCGCGATTGTTGCGAGGTAAACGAGGATTTCCTTGAATAACAAGAATTAACCATTCTTCAAATATCATTTGATCTTAATAATACGTATTCTATAAATATCGCTTTTAGCTTGAGAGATATCAAATTAAGAGTGGTTACGATGAAAAATAATGAAACTGCCAATGAAATTTGAGAAAGAAAAAATACACTAATCTCATTGGTTAAAGAAATTAATATTATTTTTATTGGTTAGGTGTGAAGAAAAAAACATCTCTTCTCTTTTCAACTTACTAAGAGTTTCGATTAACCTAGAAGAACTCAGCGTTATCGATCGTGATATGATAATAACTCTCTCAATGGTGAATTCTTTTATAGAGAAAAAATAGAGTCATTTGTATGACTGAATCTTACTTGTGTTATCATCTCCATAATGCAATCATCACCACAAGCCTCTCTAATAACCTTGGCAATCATTGATGTTGGTAAAGGTTCTGTGATAATCTTCTCTCTCGGTTCCGGCGGGAGGCCAACAGTCACTTGCTTTTGTAATACTAGGATGTCAGTTAGAGATTTATCCAAAACATCAGGCTGCTTCTCCAATAAGCCAGCCGTATAGCGGAGGATGAACCAATGTGTGCTCTGACTTGCTCTTTCAAAGATCTATTTTATTAAAGGGAACAATTAGATGATTTTACTTGCATATATGGCAACCACATGTCTTACACGCAATAAAGAATTTGGGTTGTTTAGAGAGAAAAGTAGATTTAATCTTTGAGTCCCTTAAAATAGATAGGTTATGCTGGATGAACTTAAGAGATATTGACAATTCATAGTTTGGGCTAAAATTACTGAGATTTGAAGCTATTCAAAAACTTGTAATTAACCAATAATTTACTGCTTTTCCTACAGAATTATTACTTGTTATTCAGAATGTGACAAGCCTTCAACTGAAATTTTTTTGAAAAATCTCTAACAAGAATTTTGAAAATAAATTTGCAACTTTTTAGTTCTATTTGGGAGTCTTCTGGTATGGCCAATGATTTATCGGTTTAGTAAGAGAAGACTTTACCTCTTCAAGAAGATTCTTAATAGTAGCCTCCCCATCCTCATTCAGACCGGTGTCCCAATGGAGACCTTTGAGGGATTTGAGCTTGTCCAAAATCTCCGACTGCTCTGCCATGCAATCAGTCTTTCGGAGGTGTTCTACTAACTCCTCAGCTGTTTGTTGCGTGGCACGAGTCTCAGGAGATAGTATATCCTTCGTGCTAGGACTCTGCGAGTAAGTGATACGTTCGAATATTACTTTCTCCATACGTCGATTTGGATTGTTCTGCAATAACTGTCTGTTCGATGACATTTTTGATGTTGACGTGGCTAATTTAGGGAGAAAGTTCATCAACCAGAATTATCATAAAATTCAATTTTGTCATAAGGCTGTGGGGTTAGGGTTGAAAAATGGTTTTATCGTAAAGGGACCCTCTCGTTAGTGTCGTTAGTCAAAGAATGAGATATTTAGACTTGTGCTTTTAAATGAGCTCTTTGCCGTCCTAATATGAGATGGAAGATCACTTACAATTTCCAAGATTCAAATTGATCGCTCTAACAAGAGCCATTGATTTCCTTCGTATGGAGAAGCGTTGATATTTTTCATTCTTCTCTGGGTGGTCCATTGATGCGCGAGAAATCTTTGGTGACATGGAGACTCGTTGATGAAAGAAACTCTTGTCTGAGTTTTCATTGAGGACCTCTAGAAAAGTTTATATTACTAACAAAGCATACTAACAAGACCTCTTTCTATTAGGCGGTTAGAACCTAGTTCTTATCACAAAATCTTGATTCAAGAATTATAATATATATCAGCATACTGTGGTCAAGCCTAATTTGACACTGTTCGGCTCAAATGAGATTGTAGAAAGATGTCTATACCAAGTATATTATTCCTAGGATAAATTTAGCCTGAGAGTTCAGTCATTAAAACAAAAAGGTTTCTTGTGTGTGAATGAAAAGTCTTATTACCTGTAGATTTGAGAAAGTTTAATTTCGTCAAACATGAAGTTCCTAGGAAGTTGTTCAGGTTCCCGAGTTCCACTCTCGTTGCATTAATATAGCCTGATTTAATCTTTTTTATTGTACTGATTAACGATGGAAAATGGCCGGATGTATCTAAATAGAAAAATATGTAATTAATGAAATAGTTAACTGAGTTTACTAAACTATAATATGTATGTTCTTGAAATATTCATTTAAATATGTAAGAATTGATTATACACTTTGACTGGTCATTGTATATGTTGTTGTCAGAGTGGATACTCCGACAGTGTAGATACTGCCCAAAAAGAATTCGTCAGTGTCTACACTTTAAGAGGCCTTTTCTTTTTTTCATTCTTAAATGGTTATCTAACTTCAAATGCAATAGATGTCACATTAGAAACGAATATTATTTGAAAAAAAAGGAATATCAATTCATTGATTTGGAGCGAAGAGCGGAATTACTAGAGAAGATCAAACTTTTGAGATTACCCAAGAAGAATGACAAAAACCTCTATAAAATGCAAAAGAGATATGATTTCCTAAATATTGATGGCAAATCAATTATTGTTATAAAGAGAGAAACCGAAGAAAGAGATGTGAAGTTGTATATTCAGGATCATGAAATATTTGAAATCATTCATGAAAGACATATCAGTCTTGGTCATTCAAATCGAGACCCACTCAAAATTGTCATCCAAATAGCAATTCTGATAATAAATGAATAAAAATATATACAATAATATTATATATTACTTTTCTGGAAGAACCAATCATACACGGGTATGAGCAGAATCGGTCTACCAGGACTGCTCCAAGACTGCTTCAGGAAGGCGACTGACGATCTGAAGCTATCTAAAATAAAGTCAACGTCCAGAGATAAGTAGAAAGCGTGGTGATCTGTGAATTTTGGAGTGAAGGCAATGATCTGATTGACTACTTTGTATAACCGACTGGTGGACATAATGCCAACCTCGTTACTGGCCCGGCCGGAGAGGCCGAGCTTCTCGCAGACACCCAATTGCTTATAGAGGTTTATTAGGACTTTGGCTGGGTAGATTAATATCTTGGTCTCATCATATGCCTCTGAGAAGGTTTGTATATCCAGATCGTATTCCGCGAGGGTGCTTTTGATCTCTTGGTTTTCAGCGAGAATCACTACTTGCACCACTAGATCCGGCTTCGGCTCAATGATCTGTGAAATAAATTGGTTGAGAGAGTTGAGGTGTTTGGGAGAAAAAAAGAGTCAATCAGAGTAGAACATGAACTTTGTACATTTTACGATAAAATTGATTAAGATGACAGTTTCTAATACAGAATAGACAACTGACTGCCATCAATCTATGATATTTTACAACTAAAATATCAGTGCTTAGGATCATTATAACGAATGTACTCAACCAGCGGAAGAGAAGATGATTTTATAAATTAATAAAAATCAAGTAGAAATCCTTCTGACCAATAAGATTAGTTTATTTTTCTACCTCAAATTTCATTAGCTGAATAAGTTTTAAACAAAATCCTTTCTTCAACAAATTATGAAGGAAAAGGACTATACATTTGTATTGTATCTTATTTAATAAACAACTCTTGGGAGCAAACTTACCATTCTCCGACCGAGTGGATCGATTTCCCCAGGTGAGATGGCATTGTCAACGAGTAGCCTAGACAAAATGTAGAGAGATTGTCCCCATAAATGTGGCATTTGACCCATTGGAATTCGCGGTTGAGAGTGAGGCTTGTCGAGTTCATTTGCAACGCTATCCTCGTGTAGGGTGAACAATTCTGGCATAATCGGAAATTCCTCATCATCCACATTGTTAAGTTGTTTCTAACAGTAAATATAATCAATATTATGATTTATTCACTTGTTTACCAGCATTTTGATCCTCTGACCCTTATGAGTCATTCTTATCAACCGACACCATTAATGCACTAGAGTTAGCCAAAACGTTGATATTCCACTCATAAGTGGGGATCAATAGCATTGCCGTGTTGTTTATCGTCTCTAGAATCATAGTCTAGATATACGATTCAGTGCGAATTTGAATTTTGCGGATAAGATTTTTCCTTGCATACTGCGTGGAGGAACATGATAAAATCCATAGCTTTTTGATTTAAATAATCTTTTCTTAATTCTTGATCTGAATAAAAATTCTATACTTCTAAATATGTTCCATTACCCAAAATGCATTCTGTTTACTTCGACAACTGTCTCATTTAACAGGGTATAGCCCCGCATATATTCGTCGTACACTAAGGCGTGAAGGGTATGTACGATGTCGAGAGGAGAATTTGTAGCACTCGGCCTAAAGGTTTTTTCACATCTTCTTTATAGTCCAGATCTTCCTCCATCCGATTATCATATTTTTAGGTCTCTAAAACATTACATTTCTCTGAAAAACTTGAGAATTCATGATGCAGTCAAAATGGCCATTTATGAGTATATTGTTTCAAAAGATGGTAATTTCTAGTCTAGAGGCAAAAATAGACTAGAAAATAGAATAGAAAATTAATAAAAAAGTGTACAATGATGACTGTAAAAAAGTCGTCAATAGTTTTCCAAGGAACTATCACTACATTTTAAATATTCACTACAATAACAAGTTATTCAGTTTAGATTGAGATAATCAAAAAGCTCCAATCAAGCTCCTATACAAAATATTCAAAGGAAAAAAAACGATTAAAATAAATCCTTTTACCCAAGACCGGCGTGGAATAAAAGTTGACAGCTCATGTAGACCAAGAGAAATTAATGTTACCGTAAATTCATAGATGAACCTTTATCAAGTTCTCTGAATGCTAATTGAAACGTTCAGAGCCATTGAAAGGTTTAAGGCACGATTCGGGAAATATCGCAACTCAAAAGCTGGCAAACTAACTTTTCTCACAATAATTCCATTTAATTGATCTTGACATGTTTTAACGTAGTCCATCTCATTGCTGAATACTCCAGCGATTATGAGGTAGGCGAAAAAGACTGGCCATTCTGGCTCGATGCCTTCAAAGTTGTGTAGCTCCCAGCTCTCGTAATATATTCTGCTGGGGTCCTCGCGTGCTGATTTGTAGCCATCCCGCGGGAATCGCTTGCATCCATAGCTAGGAAAAGAAGTTTTTCGTTATTAGCAGAAATCTCATGATTAGAGGAGCCCGTAAAAGGCAGTCAAAACACTTTTTGCTTCAATCAAGTCAAGAAGAGCTCATAGAGATTTTCAAGAGATTTCTCTGCATAGCTCAGAAACCTTTTACCACAGTAACTTGTTCAACTATGTTCTACTGAGTAGTTTGAATTCATGAAATTACTTGATTTAGTTCACAAAAAGAAGATTGTTAATCTGTCTGTCTCATCTCATAATAATCATAGAAAATGTTTGTTCCTTGTTTGGGGCTTCATAAATCTTACCTAAATTCGTGTTCATTGGCATCGCATCAGCCCTCATTCATAGACATATTGAAGAACAAAATAAGAGTAGACATGAGTATTCATACGCATGCATTCGTGTTTCTGATTGGCTATTGATTAGATTGGAATAAAAATTGGATCCTACTTCTTGACGGGTTTTGTGAACAAATCTGACGAATTCAGTTGTTTTTGTAAGTGGGCAAAAGTTGGATAGATCAAAATAATGACTCACTTCCCGAGAAGGTTAGAAAGGATCAAATTCCTTGTCTTATCAATAAGATCCGGATCATCGACTGAGAAGCAGGGATAATTGATGATTCCCAAAAGGGCAGCGTCGATCTCCTTGGAATTACTCTCCCTCGGCAGGACATTCATCAACACAGTATTACATTGCTGGCATTCATCTGGAATCATGTGGATCGTAGCTATGCCAGTGCCGCTAGCCCCAAATAGATCCAATTCTGATATTGCTTCTAGTGCAGCTTTAGCCATGCCGATAGAACTGGTATTCAACTCCGTTATACCATGGTTGGTTCTATCTCCACGACCCCAGATACCGAAATCTGGAATTCTATAGGCAGCTTCAATGCAGAAAACTAAATTCTGAATGAATGCAACCTCTTCAAGTGTCCAGATAATCTTTAGACCTAAAAGATTTGATGAATTATTATTACATTTTCTTCATCTAATAATTTTCGCTATTTTTGGGTTGAAAAACAGTCTTTAAAAATTGTGTTCTCTGATAAAAAAACAGTTGGTTGTCAATTCATATATTTTTTTTATAATAGAACGTTTTATTGTTTAGGGTTTTACAATGTTAATTTTTGCTCGTTGAAGAGTATGTGCATGTTTACGGCCGGCCATAGTTTTGAGCAATTTTTTTTTGTTCTCATGGTAGCTAGGTTGCTTTTGATTTCCTTACGACATCTCAGATTGTTCGTGACCTCTCGGAGATAGGAGTATTTCTTTTTGTTTCGTGTGTTGTGTCCGTGTCTGAGACTTGTGTTCGTTTTCCTTGTTAGTGACAAGGTTGATGAAAGTCTTCTGAGCCAGATTGGAAACAGTTTGAACTTTTTCAAGAGCATGTGATAGCTTGTGTACCCACCACATGTTGATAGGAACCGGTATTGTAGTCTCTCTAGTTTTTCGGTTGTTTCTGATTTGGTTTTGGAGAGTACATTTAACCCAAAATCCATGATTGGGAGGATTAATGATTTGTAGAGCATCATTCTTAGCTTTTTGTTAAGAGCAAATTTCCTTAGAAAGTACGACTCTTTTCTAATTTTCTTGACTAGGTTTTCTGAGTGTACCTGTGTAGACAATGCCTTGTCATATGAGATTCCGAGATCGGTAACCATGTCCACTTGGAGAATTTTTAGGTCGTTTGAACTGACATAGGCTTCTTTGTTTAGGATCATGATCTTAGTTTTCGTCTCGTTTAGTTTTAAGCCTACATCTTTCAGTTTCGCTTGGATGCTTTTCATCTCTCTGTTTATCTCGTCATCTAGGCATTTATTTTAAGAGGTGATGAGGATCTTGAGGTCATCTGCGAATTTGATATGGCATATTTTG